>JAVXUP010003263.1:0-77202 GCA_033070095.1 Escallonia herrerae | reverse complement strand
CCATATCCTTTTCTATAAAATTTTCAACACCGTGTCGGACATTGCATTGAGAAGTACGGACACTGCATGGAGAAGTGTCGGATGGTATGGAGCCAATATGAGATTTTTTGAACTAATTTCGGGTCACTCTGTAATAAATACCATATATGGGTCTCTTTTAGAAATAAAGTACTAAAATGCCCTAATTTGTTCGAAGCCATTCCCCCCTCTTGTTCTCTCTCGCTCGTTCTCTCTCCCCCTCCTTGCAGCTGCTGTTTGTCGAAGATAAGGAAACTGTCAAGGGTTGTTGATGCCGCCGGATGTGTCACCGCTATTTCAGGAAGATCTCGCCACTATCGCCGAAGGATATCGCGGCTGCCGAAGCCATCAAGGGCTATTGTTGCTATCACAAGAGGTCTCGCCGTTATCGCTGAAAGATCTTGACATCATCGCCGGAGGATCTCGCCGCCATTGTTGACCAACAGTTGCCCTTCTTCCTGCTGTACCATCTTTTCTTTCTTTTTTCTTTTTTTACTGAAACCATGTCTATCTTGAAACTCTCTAATTTCTTTCTTGGCCTTTTTTTTTTCTTTGTGGTGTATATCTGTGAAACAACTATGTTGATGTTGACTTTCAGTCAAATAAATTTGTTGAAGTGAGAGAGGAAGTGAGAGAGGAAGAGAGAGAAAAAGACTCAGTTGTTGAGAAGCTTAGAAAAAGTGTGAGAGCAGTTTTGGAAAGGATAGTAATTGCTACTCTTTGTAGCGGTTAAGCAAAATTACAATAAAAAAAATATAATTCGAACCGTTCACGAGCACACGCGAACGACTGAATGAGGGTTGAAGAAATGAAATTTTCTCTACCGTTAGATAGAAATCGGACCTCCATATATATAGAGAGATATATAATAATAGTAATAATATATAAAAAAAAATGAACGCTACCTTGCTATGTCTAAAATATAATTTTTTAAAACTTGCAGTGTCCCCTACTGATGTCGGTATCTGATGCGGGACCTGTCTGTGCTACGTAGATACTTACGCATCAGATTGGGACACCATTACAGTTTGGTGATGTATAGTGATTCACAGGAGTGTGATTTATGGTTTTGGTCACTTGAGCATGTTTTAGAAAGAAAGGGTCCGATAGATCACTGTTAACAAAAGTGGCTTTCGGGAATGAGCCTAGCTAGTCAAAGTGACCACTTGTTCATGTAGCCATAGACTAGGGCTTACATCCACTCTAGCACCTTCCCATGGTGATAGCAGTAGCAGTCATATCAACCTACTGTCGTGTGTGGTGAGTGGGGGGTGTGTGTGTTGGCGAGGGTGAAGGTGAAATGAAAGAGGGAGAGAGGGCAGAGGAAGATTATGCAGATCAAAGGGTAACTTGTGAATTCTCAGCCACAGCCAGTGGTCCCTCAAGATTTTCATAAGATCCCACTCTTCAGTATCTCCTTTTAGGGTGCACGATATGGTTGACAAAGGCTTCAATGCCGTACCCACACTGTGAACGGTTTTATTTACCATGTATGTTTCAGAAGTCACATGGCCTTGTTTTGGAGTTTACTGGACTTTAGTTGGAGAAAGACCCACCACAGCCGTCCGGAAAGTCAGAATCCGAAGAATTGCTCCCCAGTATGAATATTTCTTGGTGCGAACGGGATCACACGACGGATCATAGGAAGAGCTTACAACCTTCTATTTATCTTTATTAGATGTTCCAATGTGTTGCAAAAAAATTATCTTTAAAATTGACTATAAACAAAATGACTCATACTTCATTAATACCAATGGTTTTGCTACATAAGAGGGTTGTTAGCTATTTCTATTATCCGTATTGGAGCCAAAATCTTTCCCCCAATAAGATCATGCTTTCTCCCAATATGACCATGATTTTCAAATGCACACCGCGGTGTTGGTACACTTGTCTTCTGCCTAGTTGGATATTTTCTTCCCTTTGTCACAAAATAATCTTGCTTTCTAATTACAAAGACTAGCTAGTGTGGTGTCGAAGTAGAGTATATGAATAAACATGTCATAGTCCCTCGATCATTAGTCCCAATCATTTAGGATCCTTGAACGGAGAGTCACTAATGCCACCGGAAGAAGGGTTAAAAGAGACGTGATGTTATCCTACTGTCTACGCAATTAGTATATCCTAAAACTATCTGAATCACTGGTTCCAAGTTACTCATTTTTTGATTTAGTACAAGCTTGGGTATGCCAAAAGGTGGACATAAGATGCCTTATGAATTAGTGCTATATTCTAAAAGAAAAAATAAAACAAACAAATAAAAAAATAAGAAAAGTAAAAGAAAAAAATGTTATAAGGTCTATGGACAAGTTGAGTGCAATTAACGTTCCTTTTTCTTAGTCAGGTTCTAACGCAGACGCGCGGCAGTAGATGATGCCGTTAGAATGCTCTCATAAGCCTGCGCTATTGCTAATTTGTGAATGGGCATCAAGTTAATATGAAGTTTGAACCCTTTTTAACCTGTTTTTCTTATGTTACTAAATCCCCGATAATGGGCAGAAATAAATAGGCTAATTGTCCAAGGGTGCAAATTAAGAGAAGTACTGATTCTGGTGCGAGAATGGCAGAACTTCGACCTTCTTACATAAATTTTACTTGCAAGGGCAAGCGTGCGAGAGCGCTGCAACGAGAACTTGCTTTAGAACAGCACTGCTACGTTCTTACGACTATTGGAGCATATGATACAATCATGCCCGGGCATATATCGATAGATTATACAGCAGAAACAACTACCTGGTTAAGGCTTCTATTACCTTGAACAATTAGTTTCCATAATAGAGAGGAGCACCAAAATGAAAATTACACCAAGAACTACGAGGGAAGGAACTATGATACATCTAAGCTAGAATATTAGGCCATGCAAGGAAGGTTGGTATGATATCAGAAAAAAGAGCAGAATCAGCACAAATGCTATACCCCAGGGCGACCCGCCGGCTCGGTGGATGGCATCGGGCTCGGCCCCCGGCATGGGGATGCTAAGTTGGTTCGAAGATGCTGCGAGCCAATGGACCAAAATGACCAGGAGCAATGGAGAGACTACGAGCAACCGCTGCAGCAGCTCGGTAGCCGTGGACATTATGGCATCATAAACCACATACGCCAAGATCGCAAATAGGAACACAGTAGCTGCCATGAGATACCAATGCCCCAGTGCACCGGAGAATGGAGTGCTTGATCGCCTGCTTGAAGCCATGAGAGAGAGAGAGAGAGAGAGCCCTGATAAATAAAAGTAAGCATATACATAAGGAGCCAAATATACAGACCTGATAAAATTGAAACTATTTTTGTCGCTTTAGAGAATCAAGAGGTACAACCTTTTGCAATAACTTATTCATTACTTTTTCGGCAGTGACACTAGTCACATGTCTAGAGTGGGGTTTGATCACTTTTCATAAGTTGTCCCTAAAATATGAAAATTTGCGGTCTACATTGTTTCAAAAACAAGATTGAAAAATCTCTGTCGAAATGAAATGATTTAGTCATAGGTATAACATGAATGATTATATTTTATGCATCTACATTGAACGTAACTTTTACACTGCATCATTTATGTACTTACAAAAGTACAATGTATAGGTTTAACAATTCTCGTTAGATATATCAATGAGAGCGTTACTTTAATATTTTTTTTTTGTCTAATGAGTACTTGAGAATGAAAGAAATTCTCAAACTTAACTAAAAACCATCAAAGGCTATCAATCTTATTCAGTTTTGTATGTCTTTAGTCTTATACTTGGATATTTTGACGCTTAAGGGCGTATTTAAACCTGAAACTCGTATCGATTTCATATAATATAGTTGTGCATAATGTAATATCTTATTACTATGTCAGTGTATCAGCAATATTTTCCTGCACGCGCTTATTTGTATCTATATGCACATATAAACTGCCAAGAATACGACCTATTTGACTACACAAAGGCCCTAGCTACTCTTACACCAGGCAAAATAATTGAGTCTTTGTTCCGCAACTTTTGTCTTGTCTAGTGACAATGGAATAATTCACCAAGTCTTTTAGTTGAGATATAAAGTTACTCATGTGAAAGCATCAGGCACGTGGTCTCAAAGGTTCAGCAACTTATTAATATACAAGTGATTTTTCACCCATAGCAATTTGGAAATCATTATAAGCAACATGAATACAAATTATATCACCGTTGGACAGAAAATAATTTGACCTATGAAACTTATTATTTCCTATCTTTCCGCTTAAAAATTAAAATATAATCTTTCGTTGGGCCGATTAATATTTTTAATTAATAAGCGTAATGTGATGTGATTTTATCATTATCTCAACTTATAAAGACAATAAATTTATGTTTGGCCGCTTACTGCAAAAATAAATAAGAACTATTAATTATTTCAAGTTCATTATCGTAGTCTAGACTTGTCATATAAGGTTTTAGCATAATCTTGTAATTTTAGACTAATTCTTGAAATTATTATAATATTGGCAAGTTATCCGTATCCTAAAATAAAAAATATAAGCGGCTTTACAAATTTTATTTTATAAGGCACAATTAAAATACACAAGTCATTCTAAAAAATTCATTTTTAAAATGGCCAAAACAGGCCCAAATTCTTAAGTAGCCGAACAGACCCAATCAAGCACCTACAGGCCCAACTTTAAATGGCCAATAAAACCCAATTAGCTGGCCTATAATGCTAGACAGCAGGCCCTTTACGGCCCACTAAACAAACAATATCCACAAGGGCCAATGCAGCAGGCCACAAAACAGGCCCAAACCACTTTTCGGCCCAAACAGGCCACATGCCCTTTCAGCACATTCACCAGCAGGCGACAATCACGCCGGTTTTTTTTTTCTTTTCTTTTAACGTTGGCGTTCAAACGTAAAGAAAAATTTCAAGGACCAAAAAAAAAAAAAATAATTCCATGTTCATGCAATTGATTAATGTAGCTCTGATACCACGTGTTAGATATTTCATTCATCTTGACCCCATAATCAAGACCATTATAATCTTACAATAATATAAACATAAGAATAATAGGGTGTCGAACTTACCGAAATAGTAGAAAGTCATAGATTACCAAGAACTTTATTCTGATGATGAAAGAACGTCAAGATGCGGAAGCGAACGTATCCCCTTTGGTATTTATCTTCACTACTCTTCCCTATCCTTGATAATGAAATAAAATGTATATTTTCCTATTACTCTAGGAGGCAAAAGAGTAGCCAAACATTATGATATCCTAATCTCCAAGAAAAGAGATATTTATATATAGAGAGAGAGTAGTGAGATCAATCCTAAAATCGCCAAATATCAATTGTCCAACCGGTTGAGATGATGGTCTATAAGTCTTTTATACACCATAAATCATTAGTGTATTGGATGTTAAAATTAAATAGGCTCATAATGTTATTTAGTCAATTTAATTAAGGAAATAATTTGGCCGCTACTTCGGTTGGAGGAATCTTCCTCCTACCCCGCTAGGCCACTTGATTGGATTGGACGGATCAAATCCAACAATGGAGTCATGCAGCAGCAGATGTACACCTTGCTAGGAGAAGGTCCTGTGCATGGGTGAGGCGAACGCATGCATTGCTGGGTGCACGTTTTATGGAGAAGGCGCATGAGCGCAACAAATGGATGTGGTGCCCTGGCACGACGCATAGTCGCGACACAAGGTGCAGGCTGCAGCGGATGGCATAGAGCACGAGTGCCCACAACCACATGGAAACAGGTTCAGTCGGGGAAAGGATCCGCCAAAGTCCAATTTTTGAGGAACTCCATGGGTGTGAGATCGTGTACAACATGTTGGAAGAATTTGGGGTGAAATGGATCGAAGAGGGACAAACATAAGGAATAGAAAATTTTGCGGCCGGTCACCACTGCACGGGTACAGCCTGGTGCTCCGCTGCAGGGGTAGCCCCATGCGGCTCGCCACTGCAGGCGAGCCCCTCTTCTTCCTTGGCCTGATTTCATTCGTTGCTTGCACGTTGGTCTAGGTGACTATCGTGATCAAGTTGAGCGCTTGACTGCATAGCCTTGCTGACTTTGTATTTGTAGCATCTATAACGGGCCGAAAGCGGCCAAGTGTGTGTAGTCAGAATAAGCTGGCAACACCTTGTTTACGAATACGTTCTAGTTAGTACGTCTAAGGTTCATGTCCCTGATTTGTTAAGGAAAGAAAAGCACTTAATATATGTTCAAAACATAAAACAAACTACAACCAGACAATCAAAATGCATTTCTGTACAAGACCTTAACTAGTGGCAAGTGACAAAAATATGGAACTTGAAAACGCTACAGTATCGACAGCAGCGCGTTCGATTACATATTAAACCCGTTTCACCACATTTATCTTCTACTTAGTAAAGGGAACCAACGTTCCTGTAAGGAAGTCTGGTAAGAGATCATGTACAAAAGGAACACAAGTAGAAGCGCCACACCCCATGGAGACCCTCCTGCTCTATGGAATGAATCTCTCTCCGGAAGCGATATAACGAACGGAACGCTCTCCCGGTCTTCACTCGATAGCCAGTGAACGACGAGTAGCAGCAGCACAGGGCAGATCATGAGCATAAGCTTGAACTGGAGCATGAAGTCCTCAAACCTGGACTCATAGTTTATGTACCATGTGAAGATCAAGAAAAGGAGGAGTACGGCAAGGAAAAACAAGAAGTGGATAGGCATATAGAAGTATTCGAGATAATCATAGTAAGAAGAGCTGCGATATATTGCCATGTTGAGAACAGAGACTTAATTGGTAGAGGGATTTGGACTTGGCACTTGAATTAAATAGACACAGGAAGAAAACTATTGCTGATATTTCTGGAGTGCTCTAGTGTCTACACGAGTACATTATATATAGGAACTTTTGTTGGTAGGCATTGTAGCAGTGGGAACTTTTTTAGGCACAATTATCAACTTTTAGAAGGTTGCAGAACCTAGCAAAAGCAATGGTGTAGCTTTAGCTCTAACCATTGTCATGCAAGAACACTTAATGCTATAAATTTGCTAGAGCAGACGCATTATAAACCCACATTTGGAGTATTACAAGTACTCACCAACAAGTCAAATAATTATGTTTTGCCATGGAATCTCACTGGGAGAACATTAACTAACACTTAAAAAATATAATTCTTGCGACCAGACAATAAAAAATTAGCTCACTGTACCGCCATCCATTTGGGAAATAATCCTCCATCTGGGAAAACTGTTAACTAATACTTCAGAATATAAGCTTCTGGAGCCTTGTCTTCATTACCAATTGATTTTGACTTTTGCTTTTGTCAAATTAGTTAGGTGATGAGAAACTTACTTTACTGAGAACGTTTTCTAAGCAGGAGAATATAATGAAGCAACGAGTCTTAACTTATCCAAGACCATGGTTTAGGAGCTTATATTACCTTGTGCTTCTTAAGTGTTAGACGTTTATTTAGAGTATATTTTCTCACTTGCTAACAGTTTATGCAAATCAAAGCTTTTTGGTGGGAAAGAGGAAACTTTACTAGGGGAACAGGAATATCACCTTTTTCAAAGGATATTAGTAAGATTCTACCAAGAAGGGAGTAGGTTTTTCCCATGGCTTTGATTCCTCTCTTGATAGTACCTGAGGAGTAATGAGAAGCCTCCACGTACCATCGACCTTGGCCAAGGTCATGGGGGATTGAGAAGAATATTGAAGGAAAGTTTTGGGCACAGAGAAGGGAAAGTGGAGTATACTTTGGGAGAAGAATCTTCAAAAAATGTTGTCAATGTCACCTTTCCCAAGTTTATGCCGTTCCTTTCCATGGCTTGTCTTCTTCGGTCCAAAGAGCTCTCAAACCAGATAAACATAAGCATTGTGCTCACTGATTCTTTATTATTCTTATCAGAAACCCACTACCACAAATTTGACATTTGTGACACGTTTCCAAAGAAATGCTTTGTGGTCAACAAGGAAATTGATTACCGAAAAAAAGTAGTCAACAGCTTGGTCACCAGAGTCCCGTCATAAAATGTATTTCTTGTGACGATTGTCGACAAAAGTTCAGTCTTTCACTACAAAATATGATCTCGCCACAAACTTTGTGACGATATTAAGCGTCACCTAAGGCTTCTTGTATTCGTCGCTAAATATCTAGTTTCGACATTAAATAGCTCCAACAAACATGTCACGTGCTGATTATTAATGAAATTCCTATATCGTCACCAACATCAATTGGTGGCACATATTTGCTTTTTAGTGAAGAATACTTAAATCACCATTGAGTTAAGTTTTTGTCACATAATGAAGAACAGGATTGTATCACTAAAAGTCCCTACCCACGTTATGGGTGGCAAGTATCTTCGTCACTAAATTCTAGGCAGCACTAAACATAGTGATGGTTTCGTCACAAAAAGCTGACCTAATAATTTGTTGTGAATAAATGAGACCTATGTCTACAATACCTTTTTCCCCCTCATAAAGAGAATTGGAAACCGAAAAATTCTAATTTATCACCAAAAAAAAAAGGGCATTATCATAGAACAGGCTTCCATTGAAACATCTATCATCCATACAAAGTTATGAAATTTACAAACCTAGATTCCTGTCATAAAAGTAATAAAAAAATGTTAAGCAAATGAATGTCATAAGATCCATCATCTGATTTCCAGCTATTTGAACATCTCTAAAACCTGCTAAAGTTGTTTTAAGAGGACCATCCCCTGCCCATGCCCTGTACAATAAAAACGAGGAAATAAAATTGTGAGGGCATTTTTTCGGTGATACCGTAATAAAATCAATACGAAATGTTCTCGAAGTACTCTTACCATGAACTAGAAGGAAAAACTTGACGAGACCCCACAAGCAACTCAATCGGTCATGCTGCTCAGCTTGCTGGACTATGTTTGTTGAGAACGGACCACCTCTCGCAATATTTGCTGACCTTGTTTTGAAGCTCCTTAATTATCTAGCTCTAGATTCCTGATCTTTGACGGTCTTGATTTACTTGCCTTTGAACGTACATATAACAATCTGAACAGAAGCCGAAGGATTTACTTGCCTTTACAAGTTTAAAATGTATCAGCAAAATTTATCCGATTTGATCACACAATTATTTTTTATAAATTGATCAATGGGGTTATCATGCTCTTCCATCATCCGTGCTACCCTTTTCACCAAGCCAGCCTTTTATTGCCGAAAAATGAATTTTCTTAAATAGTTCAACCGCGTCAAGCTCTCAGCCTTTTCAATCTCTTTCTCACACTGTAATTAAAAACCCACATCTTAGATCCATGTGATAATTACAACAATGTTCCTCAAGTTATGGTAAAATTATAATCAAGGACACTCAATTTCAAAATGTAACATTCCCTGATAAAAAAAACGTTAAAAAAGTAACACTTGTGTCCATCCATCAAGGTTTTGTACAAAAAGTGTACTTTATAATGATGTTATAATTACGTATTTTTAAAATAACAACACTGCTCTTACACTGTATATATTGAATAATTTTAAAAATTTTCAAAGTAGAATTTGAACCCCTAATTTGAAAATTAGGGTTTTAAAACCCTAATTTGACAAATAGTGTTTCCAAATTAGGGTTTACAAACACCCAAAGCTCAAACACTTAACCAAACATGGCATTATCAAATTCAACACGTTCTTACTCGACGAGCCACCGTGCCCCCACTGCTACCTATAACAGCCAACACCGTCGGCTTCGCCTTGAGCGAGTAGCTCCTAATTAATTTCACCAGCTTCTGTGTTGGCTTAGGATCCGGTGCTGCGTCTATAGCTGCCGACAAGCAGAGCACCAAGCCGAGCTACGAGTTACCGTCCTATTCGTGCAACATCATGTCAAAGAGCGGCTTCGTGAAGGATGAAAAGAACGGCGAGTGTGTAATGTGCACGGCCATGGAGGACACGGCGGTGGTGCAGGCGGAGTGGACTACTCTGGCAAGGTAGGGGCTGTGGCGGGGTTTGGCGAAAGAGGGGCTGCAGTGCTGCGGTGGGGTTGGGCAAGAGATAAACCCTAGCTTTGATGAGGGACCAATCTCCAAGCTTGAACCAAGGACTCACTAGAAATGCAATGACCTGATTGGTAGGTACCTTCCCACCTGGAAACCTGACCACACTAGCTAGCCATGTCTTGTTGATGAAACTTAGCCTTTCCAGTGGTGTTTAAATGATTAAAGCTCAGATAACCCCCCCCCCCCCCAACACACACACACACAAATCTAATTTTTTCTTTTAAACAGAGGAATGGTATTTGAAAAAAAAAAACCTTATAGTTTAAGGGCAATAAAGTCATTTTCTTAAAACCGTTAGATTTCTTAAGATTCTGTTTGGTCAACGAACATAAGTGTAATTTGTCCAAACTAATGGACACGCCTGTAATTTTGTCTAAATCTTAGGGACATTGCTGCAATTATTCCTAGATCCATTTACTGTAAAGTATATGGCAATGACCGATGGTTAAAGTAGACAAGATTTCATGGAAACAAGAAACAAAACTCACCAAGTGTTTGTTCCAAATCAATGTGGCTCCGTTGGACAACACTTTCAGTTTTGGTTTTCTGTTTTCAAAAGAACAAAAATCAAAACTAGTTAAATTTTTTTTTTTTTACAAGTGGGTATTTGATTACCCAGTTTTTATTTTGAATTTTTTTTTTCTTTTGGGTGTTTCATTACCCAGTTTTTATTTTGAATTTTTTCTTTGGTGGTGGTTTGCTGTGGCGGTGGTAGGGCGTGACGATGGCCGATGGTGCTGGTGGCCTACCGCTGGCGGTGGCAAGTGGTGGCTGCCGGCCACCGGCGGTGGACAGTGGCGGTGGGCGGTGGGAGGGTGGTGGTGGTCTCAAAATAAAAACCAAAACTGAAAACCGAAACTCATTTATGGAGTTTTCAAAAACAACCCTGATTTAAAAACTGAATTTTTAAATCGAAAGAAAAAAAAAACGAAAACTGTTTGCCAAACGCGTTTATTTTCTCCAGTTTACAAAACTGAAAAAAATAAACTGCGTAAAAAGGGGCCACAGTTAGCACTTGTATTTAATTTTACAGAGAGCAAGTGTTTGTTCTATTTTAGAACAAAACTCACCCAAAAAATGTACCCTTTGTCAGGGAGAGCCATATGATCAAGGATATGCGTAGAAGCATATATAGGAACATTATACCTCATTTGGTGGGGGTTTGGGGAAGTGAGAATACACACAAGTTATTTCTTGAAAAGTTACCTATCCTTTGTAATATTGTCCCTTAGACAGGAAAAAGGTTTGGAGGTGGAATCTTTTGCAATTCTTATGTAGGAGAGGTACTATATAAGACTTTGCATTTAATTCCTTTTGTTGATGGAAATTCACAAACGTCCTATTAATTGTCATATATTCTTCACGACGATCTCAATCTCGAGCAAATGAGTAAAACGCAGTGACTATTTACGAATATGAATCCAAAATATTGCATTTGTAGATGGAAGCAGGCAAAAATGATCCATATAGCAGCTCCCTACTAGTTCGGAACAAAGACCTAGATGATGACAAACGAGACAAAGATGAAGATGATGATTAATGACAATAAAGACAATGACGCTTAGTAATTTTAGGTGATTTGTTGAGGCACTCACAAGTTTCTGGTGAATGCCATGAAAAAGCACTTCTAAAAAATGTCAAAAATATATATTATGCATAATATAGGTCCTGCCTATACATACTTTTAGATTGTGTTTGGCGCATCACATATGATAGGCTAAGAGAATGCGGTAAGTTATAATAAGCGAGGATTTCTTCTTCGGCCGGATGTAGAAGGATAAGAATTTAATCCTATGCTGCCATAGGACTACAAGCGGGATAACAGATTTTTTTTGTTGTTGTTGTACCATTTCTGACAATCATCAAACCACCATCCATTGTAATTCAAAAATCAACTGGACAAATTCTCACAAAGCCAATCGAGAGCGAAACCGAATCATAACAAAGCATCAAAGCCAACAAGAACATAAGAATCTTTTACTAATTAAATCACCATGGTTGAATCACCGCTACTGTAAGTAATAGGTGATGTATGAGGGTAATAGCACTTCCTTCTTGAATCATGTCTTTACAAGCAGTTATGGATAGTAGTAGGGAGTAAAGCTCTTGGCTTATAAGAAAATCAAGCAAAAAGTGTGATGCTAAGGAATGAGTTACTAGTCAACGTGGAGATGCCACAAGGAATACAATCTGAGTTAAATGCCAAGTATATTGATGTGGGACACAATAAAGATGGAGTAAGGGCAAACACCAAGGGCTTTCCATACAGAGCCTGAGGAGTGACAGTGCTGCGAGAGCGATAGCGCGGGGTGAGTACATGACGACAGTCACAGCTTGATGCTGAGGTCTATAGTCAAAGTCTTGTACGTTTCTCTTTCTAGAATTCTAAAGTGAGAAAGTGAATGTGAGTTCTGAAAATGTGAAGAGTCCTCAAATGAATTCTCTAGGCCCATATTTATAGAGGTTGAGATGATGATGTCATCAACCAGCACGTGGTACTCCTCGGGAGTGACACGTCACCGAGGGGTCCATAGGTGCCAATGTTCCATGGACTCACGACGTCGCTCTGTCTTTCTGGAAAGACTGGCTCACACAGCGCTAGTGTGGCCAGAGAGCCCCCTTGATCTAGCCACTAGTCCAAAGCCGTAGCAGAGTCCCATAAGGGGTGGAGAGAAGCCGAGGACCTGGCAGCGGTGGGCAAGACCCAACGCCCAACCGCCAGGTAGACTAGGCGCCATGCCCTCCCTATCTCGGAGTGATCGGGGGTCATAGTCCCTAAGGGTGTCGATGAAAGCCCCTAGTGCCGAAGCACATAGACTAGTCTCACAGACACACTGGTGAAAATAGTATCCCGGAGGAGTCGCTTATCCCACTGGTGAGTCCACGTGCTAAAGGATTTGGAGTGCGCCAAGGTAGTGTCCAAAGGAACTACCTACCCGAGGGGCCGAGGTAGCATTCTTGAGGAGCCATCTACCTTGCTGAAAGGGAGTCTTCATGCTAGAGCAATTGGAGCTCTCTGGCAGAGATAGTGTCTTAGAGAGTGAGGTTATCCTCACGGGTGAGTCTATATGCCGGAGCACTCGGAGCGTGCCAAGGTAGTGTTCTGAAGGAGTCGCCTACTCGACGGGCCAAGGTAGCATCCAAGAATAGCCGTCTACCTAGCGGAAAATGGAGTCTTCATGCCAGAGCACTTGGAGCTCCCTGGTGGAGATAGTGTCCCAGAGGAGTCGCTTATCCCCGCGGGATGTTGCACACTCCGAAGAGTGGGTCAAAGCATGTTCCACGACCAAGGCAAGGTGCACATGGTATGGTGAAAAGATGGATCAACGCAAGTGGTGTGGTAGTGTGACGGAGAGGCAGGGGGTGCGGATGTATAAACAGTGCAGTGCATGGGAGCGGGGGAGTGTGTGTACGAAACCGGCGGTATGATAGTGGACAGAGAGCCAGGAGGCGCGACTGTATCAACGGTGTCGGGTACTGCCAGCGGCATGGTAGTGTGATAGAGAGCTAGGAGGCGCGACTGTATCAATGGCGTGATGCATGGGTGGGACAAAGTGTGTGCAGTGTTGGGGGCACATGACATGAAAACGGCGCACGGGCGCAGCGATGGATGTCGCAGAGATAAGCATCGTGCCAGGGGCACATAATGCTGAGTCAATGCTGGGGTGTGGGCGAAGGGTGTCGTAAAGTCGGTGCATGGGCGCACGCATCAGGCATTGCAGAGATGGTGCCCTGGCGTTGGCGACAGGCATCATGGAGTTGGCCCACGGGGGTGGGCGATGGGCTACGCAAAGTCGGCACTCGCGCAGGGGATATGGGGGTCGCGGAGTCAGGCATCATGGAGCATGGAGCTCCTGGGGGGTGTAGGAGAAAACAATTGTGAGGCAAGTGAGCACCCAAGGAGAAGAAGCCCCCAAAGGGTGAGGAAAGGAGTCCCTAAAGGGTGAAGAATGGAGTCTTCGAGGGGTGAAGTAAGGAAGCCCCCCAGGGGTGAGGAGAGGCGTCACCAAGGAGTGAAGGAAGAAGGTAGGCTGAACCCCTTGAGGTTGGGGAGGCCAACCCTTTGACGTGGGGGAGGCTGACCTTCGACACTAGGAGATTTCATGAAAAAGAGAGAGACGTGTACGTGACTTGAGCGTGCGTATTGGTTTGACCGGCTTGGGAGCGTTGAACGTTGACTGTTGAAAAGTTGATGTGTCATACGAGGGGGACCCAAGAGCGGTCCAAAAGTACGTAGCCATGATAGGATAGCAACAAAGTGTAACACTGATATATCAAAAACAATGTAATGCTGATACTTTAGTGAATCATGAACAAATTAATTATTGCTTGAATTCAAAACGACTATTAATAGGCAACACTTTCGTGTTGAATGCGGAATCTATATCCTCTTTCTGAGTTTATTCATTCAGCCAGGCTAAGAAGCTTCGAGCCTGCACTATTCTGACTTTTGAGTGTGGCTTGGTCGAAGCTGCCCTGATTCAATTCTAACTTATACGAGGTGAATGTCAATCGACTTAACAGTTTCCTTGATTTTCGGCATTCTCCCTTTATTTTGGTTACTTAATACTAGCCTTGTCTCCAAGAGCCTCACCAAGCTCTAAGGCTTGGTTATGTTTGAGCTCTGAGAGATCTTAATAGACCTGAATACTTTAAGCACATATTACCTTCCTTGAACATTCTGCAGTTCCATCCGATAGTATATTTAGAACTTCATTATCCGACATTCATATGCATTTTTCATACATTTTGGCACATGAGTTTATTATATACACGACGTATCGCTTGTTAACCTTTACTAGCTCAAGGACCCGAGCCAAGCTCGGGTTAGTTCATGATATGGTTGTAAAAAGATTAAGTTTGGTATTGTTTAGACATCCTTTGTTGTATAAAAGGTCTTTGTCACATGTATGTATGTAATGCAAAGGATAAGAATTGAAATAAATAAGAAACTCACATGTATGTATTCAATGCAAAGGATAAGAATTGAAATAAATAAGAAACACAGTACTGAGGATCTTATTTCTATCAAAATTGTAAGACATAAGAATAAGGTATAAGAATTAAGGAGATATCTCATCAGTTCTATACCAAAGGGCAAATGTACATTTATTCTCCAAGAACCTATCCATTATAAGATCAATCTTGCACATTAGACAATTGATTGATTTTTCCTCTTCAGGGGTTAACCTCCATGCGTGCGAAATCTTCTGCCTGTTCATTTCGTGTAGAATTCCAATATCGTTGCAGCACATGTCTTGTCGAGTTAGGCACCAATTGTCGCAATTTTAACGTATTATGCCATCGAGTATGAACTGTGATTGAAGGAGTGAGACAGTATCATATCCCATATCAAAGCACTGAATAAAGGCAGCAATCCCCTTTTTGTTGGTCTTTGTTCCATTCAAAATAGATATTACACTTATTGCATATTTTTCGTCAATGTATCCAGTATCAGCAATTGGTTGTAGTTCTCCAATGCTAATTGTAAATGGCGAAATAAGTTTGTATTGCTATTCTTGTGCCTAACTCTCTATCACTACAAGAAAAAAAGGCGTCGCAAAAACAATTAGCAACGGATTCACAGTCGCTAAAAATCCCTTGTATGAAAGCCCGTCACTAATAGTTTAGCGACGGAATTTTTGAAATCCGTCGCTAATATATAATTATTTGCGATGGATTTATTTTTAATTAGCAACGGAATATCCGTCGCTAATTATATTTAGTATTTTAATTAATTCTTTTTTGTCAAATTAGCGACGGAATAATTTTTAGCAACGAAATATTCCGTCGCTAAAAAACTTATTTAGCGACGGAATATTCCGTCGCAAATTAACTGATTGTATGAATACTTTTAGCGACGGAATTAATCTGTCGCCAAAAGTCAGTATTGTTTTGGAATTTTTTTTTATTTTTCAATTACCTAAACCTGTAATACAATTTTCATTTCTCAACAACAACGCTAAAAATCAATACACAAAGAAATATATATATATATATATATATAAATATATTATATATATATAATAATAAGAGATATCTCATCAGTATAAGCCGGGAACCGGATACAGCCGGTTATGGGAGGGGAAAAGAGTACAAGCCGGGCGCGGGGGAAGCTAAGAACAGGTACGAGAAGGGGCTCATCAGGGGTTGCCAAGTCCCGGATTTGGATCCTGCTGATCTGGGGCCAGCTCGGAATGTCCAACAGCGCCCTGCTCCCTGATCATCCTCACACCACTGTAGCAATGCGCTGGATCTCCTCGTCGTCCAACTGACGCTGAGGAGCCGGTGTCCGTGGAGGGGCAGCAGGGGGTGAGGACGCTCCTATCACGGCACGAGCAGTCGTGCTAGGCAGGCCGCGTATGCGGCCTTTCGGCCGATTCACGACCTCCGGCGTATCCAGCCATCGCTTCAACCCCCCAGTACTCGCAGCCGTACTAGTGGACGCTGATGGCTGTCCGGACTGCTGCTCGGACCCCCTTAGCTGTTCATACGAGGCCTACAAAAACAGTGGTTTAACAATATGTTAGGGCATTAATTAACGAAACAGACATTGAGGATAGAAAGATAAAACATTAACAACTAAAACAAATTGACTCACATCGATCCGCCGGGCAATATCTGAAATATAGTCGCCCACCCGGTGCGCCTCGTCCTTATCCTTCTTTCGCACGTGCGTCTGAGTATAGGTCAGAGCTACGACCTCATCCTCCTCCAAATTCGGGTGCTCGACCGCGTTATGTGTCGGACGATGTCGTGTGGCACCGACCCCCCGTGTGCGTCAAATCTCTGTTCTGTCTGTTCTCGGCCCCGCTCTTACTCTTGGCGTCCCAGCCTGAATCCATAGCCCACCGATCTATCATCTCCCCCCATACACGGTGAGATATCCAATATGTGGGATATCTCGTCATCACCGTCATCGGGGCACCCTCAGGCAGCATCTTCTTCGCCCGGTCCTGTGCGTCGTGGAGCCATCGGCGGTAATTCTTGCCGATGTAGGCAAAGAAGGCCTGCTGCCCCAGTACCTGCTGTTGAGGCGTGTCAAACGTGAACCCCTCTTGTAAGGCATTCAATAACACAAATTAACAACATAAAACAAACTCTAATTAAACATTTACTAACGCTAAAAAAAATACTTCACCGTACCAGCCACTCCTCCCGTAAGGCCTTCCTCGCAGCAGCATCCCAGTCCTTCCAGTACAGGCGTGGCTCGAAGAATCGGCCCTTCATAAGAACGCCGATCTTCGTCCTCGCCTAATTCTCCAGGATCCTGCCAAAGAATTAAATAAATAAATTAATACATTTCAAATATAAATTAACACCCCAAAAATTTAAATATAAGGCATGATGTGAAATTTTTAGTACTTACAGGCCATCCTGCGTGAGCGTAACTCTCTGTTTACGCTAGGGGTGGATGCGTACCCCGCGTGTCGGACCACGGCCTCGTCGAGATCCTACAAAACACAGACATTAATACAGTTCAAATATACGTTAAATATACGGCTAGCAAAAATGTACTAAACACCGTTATCAACTATACCTGAGGTAGAACCCACGAAAGATGGAGAATGCACGTGCGTGTGGGATGAATCTGCGTCGGGCTGGGGTGACGGCTGGGGCTGGGGCTGGGGCGACGGCTGGGGCTGGGGCTGGGCTGGGGCTGGGGCTGGGGTTGGGGCTGGGGCCCCATCTGCTGTCCAAGATCACTCTGTGCCTCGTCATCAGTAGGCAATGACGAGGTGGGACCCACCGGGGAGGAAATTGCTCGGCGTCCAGCCCGGCCACGAATAGCCCGTATCCTATCCATATCTGACTTCATACAGATAAATTACAAACACATTAACACGTTAAAAATAATAATTTGGCAAAAATCATCATCGGCATATATATATATATATATATATATATATATATATATATATATATATATATATATATATATGAACGGATGTGCAAAAACACATCATTAAACACCAAGTTCTAAAATGTTACCACATTTTTCCCGTGATGTTACAACATTACAAGTCAATCATTTTCAGTTTGCGAATCATCTTCATCACTTTCCTCGTCGTCCTTTTCTTCGTGGGACTCGTCGTCCTCTTCATCTTCGAATTCGTCCTCTTCATCAGTAGACTCGGTCATATCATCTCCAACACTTTCCACGTCTTCCGCGTCATCATCTACGACTTTTTCTCTTACAGGAAGTGTTGTTGAAAGAGAAAGATCGTCCTCCTCGTTGTTGACCTCAACAGGGAACAAGCCACGTGGTTGGTCAGCTTGAAAGGAGTCTAGCTCACTGTTATATGTCACGGGCAATTTCTTGGACTTGATAGTTGTAAAGCAATGAGATTTGGGATTGGCGACGTCTTCCGCGTAAAAGACTTGTACAGCTTGACTAGCAAACACAAAGGGCTCGTCTGATGCAAGTCTTGACTTAACATTGACATCTACAATCCCTTGAGAGCTAACACGGATTTTGAACCACTGTACAAATTGTGATTTCCGATGAGATTCAAGTCCAGCGGGATCAATGATTAAAGATTCCGCACATATCCGATTTGCTTAAATTATTTCAATTTAGGGTTCGATTGTATTAGGGCATTCAATTAAGGGTTCAATTAGTTTAATTTAGGGTTCGGTTCGATTAGGGCATTCAATTTAGGGATTAATTAGGGTTCAATTACATCAATTTAGGGTTCAATTAGGGGGTTCTATTGATTCAATTTAGGGTTCAATTAGTTCAATTTAGGTTTCAGTTGGATTAGGGCATTCAATTTAGGGTTCAATTAGGGGTTTAATTAGTTTAATTTAGGGTTCAATTAGGGATTTAATTAGTTTAATTTAGGGTTCGATTCGATTAGGGCATTCAATTTAGGGTTTAATTAGGGTTCAATTACTTCAATTTAGGGTTCAATTATTTCAATTTAGGGTTCGGTTGGATCAGGCCATTCAATTAGGGGTTCAATTATAATTAATTGGTTCAATTGGGTTGAATCAGGGTTCATTACAATTAATTGGTTCAGTTAGGGTTAATCAGGTTTAATTGGGGTTAATTCGTTCAATTACGGTTACGCGAGGTTAATTACTGTTAATTGGTTAGATTAGGAATAATTACGGTTTGATTAGGGATAATTGAGAACAAATTAAGGATAGTTAGGGTTTATCCAGGCTAATTATGCTTTAATTAAGGTTTAAGGTTAACCGGTTCAAATAGGTTTAATCAAAGCTAATTATGATTGATTGGTTCAATTAGGATTAATCAGGGCTAATTAGGGTTTTATTGGTTCAATTAGGGTAAATCGGGATTAATTAGGGCTAATTGGTTCAATTAGGTTGAATCGAGGTTCATTACAATTAATTGGTTCAGTTAGAGTTAATCAGGTTTAATTGGGGTTTATTCGTTCAATTAGGGTTATGCGGGGTTAATTACTGTTAATTGGTTAGATTAGGGATAATTACGGTTTGATTAAGGTTAATTTGGTTCAATTAGGTTTACTTGGGAACAAATTAGGGATAATTAGGGTTTAATCGTTTCAATTACATTACAACAAATTAAATACAATACAATACATTACAAAAACTTAAATTTAATTACATTACAACAAATTCAATTCAATTACATTATAACAAATCAAATACAATTACATTACAACAGACTAAATACAATTACATTATAACAATAGATTCAATGCGATAAATAATTTTTAGCATACAATTACATTAGAACAACAGATTAATTCTAGCATATTTAAACAGATTCAATATGATAAATAAATTCTAACCGGAAAAAGAAGTGAGTTCGGGCAGTGGTGGTGCGAGGCGGATGACGACAGTGGCGCACGAGAGGCAGCGACAGCGGCAGTGGCGCGCGAAAGGCGACAGAGGGTGGTGGTGCGCCGGAGGG
Source organism: Escallonia herrerae (assembly GCA_033070095.1). Classification (NCBI taxonomy): domain Eukaryota; kingdom Viridiplantae; phylum Streptophyta; class Magnoliopsida; order Escalloniales; family Escalloniaceae; genus Escallonia; species Escallonia herrerae. Next base: position 57,320 of record JAVXUP010003263.1, on the reverse strand, counting down.
CTAAGAACTGTGGCGATGGTGGTGCGACTGTGAGGTGCCTGTGGCAGTAGTGGGGTAGCTACGGGGCGGCGAGGTGGCTATGGGGACGACAGATGTGAGGGGAGAGGGAAGGGCGGTGTGGTGGTGGCGGGGGCCTGTCGCTGGCGTGGGGGGCTGGTGGGGAGGGACGGATGAGGGGGCCTGTCGCCGGCGTCGGGGGCTGGTGGCGAGGGACGGAGGCGGGGGCCTTTCGCCGGAGGTGAGAATGCCGACAGAGAGAAAAAGGGCGACGGAGAGATAAACGAGGGACAGAGACAGAAATGGGGAGAGAGAGAGAGAGAAATCTGTGTATTAAAGAACTTTTAGCGACGGAATATTCCCGTCGCTAAAGGTCTGTCGGTAAAAACATTTTAGCAGACGGATATTTTTAGCGACGGTATTATTCCGTTGCTTAAAAAACTTTAAAAATTATAAAATTTCCAAAAAATATTTAGCAACGGTTTATACCGTCGTTAAAAGCCCGTCGATAAAACTCCGTCGACAATGTTTTTACCGACGGAATAATCCTTCCGTAAAATATTTTTTTGGACAACGTTTTTACCCACAAAAATTCCGTCGCTGAAATCACCTTTAGCGACGGAAGTAGTTCCATCACTAAAAGTCCGTTGCTAAAAGCCTTTTTCCTTGTAGTGTATGTCCTCTTTCTTCTAACCATAAAAGTATCTGCCGTGGTATTAGTCTTTAATCATCATCGGGCCACTTTGAATTTCCAATGTTAGCATCACATATAATTTCGAACTCTCTTTGTCCTCTTTCTTCTAACCATAAAAGTATCTACCATGGTATTAGTCTTTTATCATCATCGGGCCACTTTGAATTTCCAATGTTAGCATCACATATAATTTCATAGTCGTGGCTCAAACGTTTAAAAGCTATGCAGGTCCAACGCATTCTAAAAAGGTCTAGACATGATACTTTTGAAATTCTGACCATAATATCCTTGATTAACTCTGTCGGTAATCAGTGAGTGGGCGTAGCTCGTTGATCTTGATGTTGTTGTCAACCTACACGAAACATGTAAATTCGGATTAGTTCTAGGTGTTAGCTATTGACGTCATTTATAATGTTGGTCACGGTCAATTAATAATAGCAAATATAGAATCCTTGCCAATGAAAGATAATCTTGCATATATTATGGTTTTAAGCTCCCTGACGTGTATTAGAGACGATGCAATTCAGCAAGTGAAAGAGGGTGCACAAACATGCAGGATGATGAAGTGTATTAATATCTTGTTCACTATGCCCCTATCCTTCTTATTTGTTCTATGATGCTAATCCAAATGGCTGTTCAATAATGTAATTGTGAATGTGTTATTATGCATTTTTGTTGTGCATCCATGCGTTTAAAATATTGAACTCTTACCTTAGTAATTTGGTGCATGTTGTCTGTTATCGTTGGCGGTAAATCCCTCCTAGGAGCAAATTTGTTGTACGTCCAACTTTGTGTCTTGGTTTCTAGGTACATGAAAAAGTAAAGTTGTTATGGCGTTTGTACCGTACAAAAATAACGTCAGCTATATAATTAGGCAAATATATAGTTGACAAACCTTGTTGATTGGAGATTTTGAAGAAGCTGTTCATCTCCCATGAAAGGTTAAGAATGTTGTATTTATAGATTAGATTTTGATGTAAGTAAATTCTTGTGTTTAAGAGGGTTTGAATGCCGTATTTATAATGTGGTTCATATGATTCCTTGTTGAAATTCTGTAGGATTCTGATGTAAGTACAATCGTAATCCTATCTGGTTATGTAAATTACTTGCTTGCTTGTTTCAAATAGTGTAGTATTTTGATGTAATCTGTAATAAAGTGATACAATCGTGTGCTGCTCCATTTGGCTTTGTGTGCTGTTCCATTAAAGACTCCTATTTGTAATCCGGAATAAAGTGATACAATCGTGTCCACTAGATGTCTATGATCACTCTATCTTAGTTACATGGTCTTTGGCAGGCAGTTGGATGCATCTAACTTCTCCGGTAAGTCACCGATGTGTTATTCTCATCGCATCGAATCCCCACGTAACGAATTTTACGAGAGGGCTGAGAGGCGAAGCAGGGCAGAAGTAAATGAATTGTTGCTAATGAAATTTTAGCGACCAATAGTAGGCAAGGTTAGTATAATTTTTTATAAAAGTTGACGAAAGCTTCCAGTTGCAATTTTTGCATCAATACATCATTAAATCGTAATCGTAAAATGTAATGGATAGGATTCTTATGCTTATGAATAACGTCGCAAAACACCGCACAGGAAGGAAAAGGAAATCATTGAGTTGAAAGTTAAAATTTCCTAAAAATGGCCAACCAAATCACTCTATCTAGCTACTGAATTGATTTTACGCCACCATATGCGAATAATTTCGTTATTCTCTTTGCATGGAAAGAGTGTCCTTGGCGGGAAAGGACAGTACTCTTATTTTCAAGAGATCAATGTTTCATCAGAATTTTTCTCTTCTTGTTCGTCAATGACTTCGCATAGCAATTTGATGAGACTGAAGTGATTAAATCATGGATTCGACTGTAAAATTAATTCAAGCAAAGTAAAAGGACTAAGCAACCAGCAAAGCTCTACTTCGTCTTGGCATGAGGTAGGAGTTTAAGAAGATTGCAGAGATCTAATCACCAAATGGCAAAAGTATGAAGAGTATCTCAGTCTATGGAATCGCTGCTTATTTTTTGCGTAAAAGAAAAGTGAAAGCTCATAGATTGTGTATGTCTAGCCGTCCATAATTATCTTTTTCTTCCTTGCCCGTCTTGATTCTCTTCTTTCTGGAACTTTAGCTTGTTATTTGACTATCGGAACATGCTCACGTTCTTCATCCTCTGAGTCTTCTAATTGTGATGTGTCGTCATTAGGTTGGGTTGCATTATGGCCAGCTTCACTGTTATTACTTATGCACTTTCTTTTGGTAGTTGTATCAGAATTCTGAACCTTTTGGGTGTCATCTTTTGCATCAGGATTCTTGGACACCTGCAAATAATAAAGGTACGATTTCAGTGCTATGTATTAAGATTGTAGACACAGCCTTGTAAAGCCAAAACCTTAGAAAGTCATTCCCCATCATGGGACTCACAAACAATGATGTTGCAGTCAATGCTCACAGTCAATGTTTGAGACAAGAAGAGCAATTTGTATGTTTCCCTTGCTTGGATTGGAAATAGAATTTTGTCAAGTAATCCTCAAATATATCCATAAGCATCTAATTGATGGACTGATCTTAGTTTGGATTTTTATTTGACAGAGTTTTGTCGAGCTAATTGGAGATTTTCCATACCTGCATAGCTGTAACCAAATGGGCACTTTCCTCAGCAATATCTGTATCTTCGAAGACTCGGTTCACAGTGTAGTCTTCATATCCCTTCTCGATGTTGAATTGCGTGATCTTGACTTGGAAGATGAAGGTTCTACCAACAAAGTTCTTCACACCTCTTGGAATGTCTTGCAGATTTTGTTCCTGAAATAGTGTGTAGTTTTAGGTACTCATTAATCTTGTAGTATAGGGTGGTTTATTTTTCTGATTTCATATAGATATGTGATAATAACATCGACGGATTGTGATAAGAATTTACCTCTTTTTGTTCATCAATGAGTTGCTGTGCTGGCATTCTGCTTCTCGGTTGAAAATTACGAATGTTGTAGTCCCTGTAACATCCTTTCCTTGCACCTGCAGTCTATACCTGTGCATAATTGTCTTGCAACATTAACAGCTTGCCTTGATTGAATGTAAAAGAACTTTTGGCAATTGTTCATTTTTTCATTCCTTGAGTGCCAAGTGCAAAATATGTTACCTTTGAACTGGTATCTTGGCTACTTTTTTGCATTTTTCACAGTACAATGTATCTTGAAAGGGCTTTAGTTTTTTACTGCATCGGCATGCTGAGTAATACCAGCCGTTTACATCTTGGAATTGTAGTATCGTGGCATTACAGGTACAAAGTATCTCCTACACAAATGACAGAAAAGCATCAACATAATAATGTCTGGACTACTTAAAACGTAAGGTGTGGAAAGGAGTATTGAGAGTCATGCGAGATTGAAGTACCTTTTGTCCATCTTCAAACTTCATATTGAGGATTTGGTCAATGGTCAATCTGTTGGCGAGCTTTATTTCTTCTATGGTTGGTTTTGTTGGGGTTGGTAGCATTTCAATCTCAAAGTTCTGGTCTATTGCATTGTGCATCCTTTCTCTGAGGTCGTTGGCCTCCTTTATGTTGAGATTGGAATAAATCTTCGTTGCACTTGTGGAACTTAGGTGAACGTTTCCTGTTTTTTTTTTCCCGACATTAACATAAGATCCAAGTGTAGGGAAATTAGGTAATGAACAAAATAACTATTATATGTAAAGCAAAAAAGAAGAGTGAAAGACGCCTAACCATTGAATTCTTTGACCGTACAACCACAGACAATAAGTACTATTTCGGTGGTTGTTTGGTTCTTTAGAATATTTTCAAATTCCAAGGCTTGCTCCGACCAAAGTGTTACTTTCAATTCTTGGCCCCTGTCATGCCAGTCACAAATAATACATTTGTATATAGCTGTGGCGGATGTTGTAATGTACATATCCTGTCTAAGAGAGATTTCATTACCTTTTGTTTGTCAAAGTGACATCCTTCTTGAAAAGTGGTTTGGTCCTCCCAGGCTTGATGCCAAAGTCTTCAATGTCAAAGACCTTTGATAGAATACCAATGACATCTAGATATAATGCAGGAAAAATGAATCATATGCAACTATTCTGATACAATTTAATGTGGGAAAGAGGTCTAATTGATTGCTTAAAGTTTTTTTTTACCCGTGAGGTATGTGACATCATTCGCTCGTTTGTGTAGCTCATCATAGTTTATAAGTGCAAAGTTATGCTGAGGCATTGATTCGAGATCTTGCTTGAGGCGCCGTACTTTAGTTGCATGGAACAAAGAAATGACTGTATCCTGCTTTGGTAATGGCCTGTATGTTCCCTTTGCCTCAGATATCTTGAATTGTGGTAAGAATGTGCGCCTCTGGTTGTTTTGCAACAATACGTTCTGTAGATTTCCGTGAAATCATATAATTATAGTCACTACTATTTCTTTAGGAATTGTATTTATATTAGTTTTTCTGTTTCATGCCTATATACGATATATCGTACTTACCTCCTCGTCAAGCAATATACTAACTTATTAGGACTTATATCCCATACATAATCTTTCTTAGTATGGGATTGGAAACCTATTATGAATGGTATTCCTTATTTAACGGTATCTACAACTGTTCAGTAGAAAGGTAATTTTTCCTATTGTGGGATTAGAATCCTATCATCAATGAGTAGGTAAGCATATTAAAATCTGGAATGGGACCCATACCAGGTTTTAATATGCTTTTAAGTAATAAAAAGAGGTGTCTTTTTGCTGAAAACACACCTCTTTTTAAGTAATAACCACCCAACACTAACTATAGGTTCTCATCCATTCTTTCCATTCTGCTGAAAACACACCTCTTTATGCTGATTTTCCAAGTTTCTTTTTAACAAACTTTGGTTCTTTTCTTCCCTTCTTTTAAGCAGTTTGATTTCGACAAAAATCAATCTTTTTTTTTCTGCAGTAATGTCTAAGAATATCGATCCTATGAGCACGAGCTTCCTTGTACTGTTGTCTAGCACCCAATAAAATAGGCGTTGGATTCAATGATGGCTGATGTTTTGTTGCATTATCGTTGCCATATTATTAAAAAAAAAAGGTGTCTGTTAGCTGTAACAGTTCAGGAAATTTGACGATTCCTAATCAAGAAGAAAAAGTAGTCTGGAAGAGGCATTGCGTGAGCTAACCAACGAACATTTGTCAGATGCAGCCTTTTTGGGTGGTTGTTAGTTGGACTAACGACAGGCTCTTATCTGAATTCCACAAATATCCATCTCTTTTTCTGTCGTAATATCTAACCCAAACAAAGCAACTTCAATTCTAATGAACCATTAACTGTATAAATCTTAGCTTGAATGGGTTTAGTTCACAGGGCAAACGGGTTGAATTCCGCAAGCATCTTTATTACAAACGACAGCTATTATGGAAGTAACTAAGCAAAATCATGATGTTCTTCATATGATTGTCAATAATTAGATACCAAAATCCATGAATGAAATCGACCAACTAACTAAGCTACCATTATCTTACAAAGCACAACGTTAGGAAAAATCACATATTCAGGAAGATTGATTCAAACCAAAAGTAGCTGCTATAGATTGCTTTGAACAATCCATTCAATAAAGCAATCTATTCACGCCTTCATTTCCAATTCTTCTGTACAAACCATAAACCAATTCATGCATGCACTTGTATTTTTTGCTTAAAGAAGATGGTTACCTGGTACAGAGAAGGCAAAGGTACGGTGGAGGAAAGGAAGATTGATGGATTGAAGGAGCCTTCTCAGTTAAATAGTATCTATGCAACTCAACAGACAGAGGAGTCATGTTTTTGTGGCTTTGATAAAGAGGTGTTGTATGTTAATTTGCACTTTATCACTCCTTACACCATGCTGTTTGCTTCATAATGATGCTAGAGATGGTGGAAACAATTTCTGAGTGTATTCTGCATCACCAATGCAATAATTCCTGTGTCCTTTCTTTTGTATTTTCTATATTAAGACCATGAGTACAATCAATTTATGGTAATAATGGTCTAAAACAATGATTAGGTACTTCCTTAGCTACAGTCAACATGTAGGGTAAGTACCACATGCCATGATCCTGCTTCCTCTTAGTCAAAAAATAGGATGGTGCGGTATGGGGTTAACTCTAAGTGTCAAACCACCTTCATTCTTCCTATGAACCAAATGAAGAAGCCACGATATGTGTGATTGGTGAGCTTCCTGTGAGTGCATCTATCGTCTCCCATTACCAATTTCAAGTGTTTCATGACCATTTTTGTAGTTAAAAGGTTAGAAGACATTATCTACAAATGTAAATTCTATGATAGTTTCTCCTTGGCAACATGACTAACACCATGTTAATATTCACCAAGCTACCATCAATTTACAAAGCGCAGCGTTAGAAAAAATCACAAATTTAGGAAGATCGCTTCAAACCAAAGCAATTTGGTATAGATTGTTTTTAGAAATCCATTCAATAAAGCAACAGACAGTTACCTGATACATAATGACGGCAAAGGTTCGGTGGGAGAAGAGAAGATTGATAGAGTGTAGGAGCGTTCTCTGTTGAATAGTATCTAGGCAGCTCAAGAGGAGTGCTGTTTTTGTAGATTTGATAGACTGTTCTTGCTTGCTAATTTGCACTCATATCTTTTACTTAAAGGAGTGAGGTTACCTGGTATATTTTCTGCTTAAAGTGGACTTGAACCGTGAACACTAAAGGAAGAGAAGATTGACAAATTGAAGGAGGCTTCTCTGTTGGATAGAAAAAATGTACTAACTTCTTACCTATTAGTACTTAACTTTGCTATTGTGTTCTTTAAATCCCTGCTATTATGAAAACCAAAACTCATGAAACTAAAAAAATAGAAAATCACATAAAGAATATAAATTAATAACATGTCTTGCTTGGAGATTTGTTGTACTTATAATCAATAAATTGACAAGAATAAGAAGGACTGAACTGTAAGATTAAAAAACCTTACTAAAACTTGATTCCAAATCTGTTGTACTCATAATCAATAAATTCACAAGTATAAAAAGGACTAAAGTATCTGGTTTTTATGGTTGGTTTCCCATTTTGCAAACTCAACTGATCAATAACAGTGGATATATGCTTAACCAAAAATCACATCTTTCTTAGAATTGAGTTGCAATAAAAAAATTAACGTGCATGCCTAGCAATAACATGAAAGGATAATCTATATAATAATAATAAAAAGCTAGTACCCAGCTATTTACTCAGCAGAATTGGATCAATAGTGTGTAAAGTAAAACAAAGGAATCAAGGAAAATAGTTCCAAATGTCAAATATGAAAAGAGAACCTTTTTGTACTGTTTGCTCTGATTTTTGCTCTGCAAGCACTTATTTGATTCAAGAATAACATACTGATATCCATGGGAAAAATGGAAAGGAAAAAGTAAGTATTGTAGCGACAACTGTACTCTTTACTCTTGCACGGAGACATAGTAAGATATCATCGCTTCAGATTCTTCAAAGAAAGTGTGTGTGTCATTTCACTGTGAAGCTGTATCATAGGCAGGGAGAAGACATGAGAATCCATGTGTTTATGAGAAGTCATTATTATGTAAAATAAATAAAAAAGGTACTGTATAGAATCTATATCTAGCAGAGTTCAGATTAATTTACCTCTTGTTGGTAAATTGTTGAAGACTTCTTTGTACCCAATATTCTTTGTGTATCCTTCATGTTCTGGTTTTGCATTTTCAATCAGAATTTTTAAACCTTCTGATGAAGTTATTCTCAAAACAGCAACATATAACTGAACATGGCTAAATACTGGCTTTAGCAGATACAATCCCACTTAATCAAGTGTTTGACTTTGACTTTTGTTTATTGTCATTGCATAGCAAAGGGAAACTGGGATTTGGCGGCGTTTCAAGAATGCTTTCGTGTACGTCACCAAATCATGAGGAGTGCATGCATTAGGTAGCACGCCATACTACTCTCTTAGCCATCTAAGTTTGACATCGTTTGTTGTAAGAGCTTCTTTCAAAATTCCCGAAAAATACTGCCTAGCCATCTGAGCTATCGTTGCTGACGTCCTACACAAAGTAATGGGTCGGCGTTGACATGGGAGGCCAAGTATAAATCCGATGTCCTCTAATGTAATAGTCATTTCACCAAACCAAAAGTGAAATGAGTCCGTCTCGCTCTGCCATCGCTCAACTAGAGCGGATATAAGGCACTCATCGTGTCGAGACCAATGATGAAGGACGGTGAACATAGATAAATTCTAACGGTGTAATATTTGTATTTGTTCATCATTTAGTACCCACTCTTCGAGGTGACTTGTGTTTTGAATTGTTTCCAAAACACCCCTTTCAACACCGTCAAATATGTCCCTCCCGACGTGGTCATCGTCATCGTATAGGATTGATGAATCATAAGGTCCGAGGTTGAACTCTATGTCTCTAAGAAAAAAATATAATCGTAAACTAACTTAGCGTGCGTACTATTTACATCCAAAACTAAAACAAGAACACGTAATCCTAAAAACAATCCCAATTCTGAAGGAGCACTAAAAAAACCCCAAAATTTGAATTATTTGACAAATCCCCCAAATTTGAAGCTCTAAAAAACCCCCAATTTTGAATCGCTAAAAAACCCCAATCTTGAGCCCTAAGAAACCCCAATTTTGAAGCCCTAAAAAACTCCCAATTTTGAAACCTTAAAAAACTCCCAATTTTAAAGTCCTAATAAACTCTAATTTTGAAAACCCTAAAATGTCCAAAATTTGAAGCCCTAAAATGTCCTGATTTTGAAGCCCTAAAAACCCCCCAATTTTGAAGCCCTAAAAACCCCCCAATTTTGAAAACCTAAAAATACCCCAATTTTGAATCCCTAAAAAATGACCAATTTTGAAGCCCCCCAATTTCTAATCCTAAAAACCCCCCAGTTTTGAAAACCAAAAAAAATCCTAATTTTGAATCTCAAGAAAAAACCCTAATTTCATAACTTAAAAGCCCTTAGTTCAATCCCTAATTTCAATTTCTAGAAAACCCTAATTTGAGATTGTGGTTAGAACAATTTAAGCATAAAATAAAGGCCAATTGAAAGATAAAGAAGTTTCAATTCATGAAATTAACATTGACTTATATGAAAATTAGAAATACTTACTTGCTTTGAACTTGACATAATTAAGGAAAATTTCCACTAATCTTCCAGTGGTTGTCCACCGGTCTTCTAGCGTTGAATTTTTTTGTTTGCGTTGTAGTGGAGATTATGTAGAACATGGAAGAAAGAGTTGGAGAGGATGATGGAGAATGAAAAGGGAATTCTATTGAGAAGGGTGTTTGTTGGAGAGCCAAGAATTGGCGAATATTATAAAAAGAGACAAGGGATCCGTGAATGAGAGAGAGTGAGAGATAGAGAGGGGGATCCAACGTGTGTGAAGAGAGAGAGGGGGAGAGAGAAAGAGAGGGATCCAATGTGTGTGAAGAGAGGGGAGAGGGAGAGAGAGAGAGAGATCGTTAAGGACGAAATCCCCCTAACCGCCCCAAAAAGTAGCAGTTAGGGGCCCACACAGCTACTCTTTGTAGCGGTCAAGGAGCATTTAATGCTCGACAAGTGGGGGAAAGTGGGGTAGATTGAGGGTTTATTCAGGATTTTTTTAATACATTTGTGGGGTAGCTGGGGTTTTTTTAAAGGTTTTTTAATGCATTTGTGGGGTAGTTGGGGGTTTATTTAGGGTTTTTAAATGCGATTGAACCCCAACCGCCATAAAGAGTAGCGGTTATGGGTGGGCCATTAAGTGCTACACTTTGTCGCGGTTAGGGCTTTTTTATCCTAAGAGGGGTATTTCTAGATATTTTGTAACCACTTTAAAGAGTAGCGGTTACCATTTTTTTTTAAAAAGTACAGATCTGTCTCATCCATGAGTACACGTGGACGACCAGATTTATGGTGGAGAAATAGATATATATATATATATATATATATATATATATATATATATATATATATATATATATATATATATATATATATTATGGGAGCCGATTCCTATACCGGTGGAGAGATAACTATTTCTCCACCACCCATCTAGCCGTCCACGTGTGAAAGTGGACGGCACATATCAACTCCTTTTTTATAATTCTTCGCCTAACCGCTTGAAAAAGAAGCGGTTAGGAAAATTTTCAATCATGCCCTTCTTTTCCCTTGGCGTCTCTCTCATTTTGTCAAAAATTAAAAGACTCTCTCATCCCTCATTCTTTCTGCAGCATAAAACCACAGCTGAATCACGGCGGTGGCAGAGCTGTTAAGGAGACGCGGCGCCGATGGATCTGAATGGGCGACGATGCCGATGGATCTGAACTAGCGGCGATGCCAATGGATCTGAACTGGGGCAGTGCCACCATCTCTCTCTATCTCTAAACTATGGAAATAACAATGGTGTTGATAAGTGGGTGCAATTGGTTATGGTGTTGATGCGTGGGTACATGGTGGTGTGCAGTGGTGTAGATCGGTGCTTATGGTGTTTGTGGTGGGTTCGTTGGTGTTGTTGGGTGGTACTGTGGTGGTGGTTGGTTGGCACGGTGGCGATGGTGACGTGATGTCTTTGGATTGCACGGTGGTCCGTTGGTGGCAATCGTGATTTGTGGCAGGTGTTGTTTGGCAAATTCCTTTGGTGGCCACCATGGTTGTGGCAGTGTTGTTAGGCAGTAAATTAAACCCCATATTGTTGTATTGTTGAAATCACATGAAATGCATGAAGAAGAACCGGACGGAAGAACAGGACGGAACTAGATGAAGAACATAAAGTTATTTCCTAACCGCTTCTAAGTACTGTAGCGGTTAACCGCCACACTTAGCAGCGGTTAGATATTATATTCGTGCCTTTTTTGTTTTGGGGGGCGCGCAAGGGCAGTTTCTGAAAAATTCTTAACCGTTATAAAGAGTAGCGGTCAAGCCAGTTAGAACAAAAAAAATGGTAATATGTGCCATCCACTTTCACACGTGGACAACTAGCTCCACCGGCACACACACACACAGATATATATATATATATATATATATATATATATATATATATATCTGTGTGTGTGTGTGTGTGTGCGCGCGTGTTTCCACATGACATTAATTTTGTGTTCTTGGCAGTGGTGATTGCTAAGGGGAGTGAGAAAGAGAGAGAGAGAGAGAGGCACGAAAAATGATTGAGTACGTAGACAGCCATCGACCTACGCTCGGTCAAAGTGAATGAGATTCACTCGTGCATATGCAGCTTCCTAGTCCTTAAATTGTAGTTCAGATTATGGACTAAAAGATAGTTATGGTGTTAACAGCTCATAGCAAAACTTATTTGGAAGGAGGTGCATCGTGCTACAATTTAGTACTTTAAGAACCAATTCGTACTTTAGGGAATGAAGTCCTAGTAATTTAGGAACTCATTTTATTATTGAAAATAATATGTGAACTCTTTTGTCAACGAAAATTAAAAAGTACACTCGTGCTCACTTTCTCCTACTTCTTTCTACGCGAACAAATATCAAAAGCCTCGTCGCTCCTCCTTATAATGACGGAACTCCTTGCTTTGAACTTATCAATATGAGCAAGTGTCCATGACAATGACTTGTTGCATAGTTTTCCCATTTTCGTCAACTTGGAACAACAGTTGTTGTCAATCTTCTTCAGGAAGAAAACATAATCAAACACCTGCCGACCACATTGTCTGGTGATAACATTCAGGCAATCTCCCAAAAATTTGTAATAACCTCTTCTAGGTTGCGGAGGAAGTTTCTGGCCGTACCATGGATCTGAGGGATCTGTCTTGTAAGGAATTTCCTCTTGTGCAGCTACTTCAATTGCACCATAGGCAACAATTAGGGCTACCAATACGAAAAACCCCTGCATGAGTCTTTCCATTCTTATTGTGGCTTGGTTTTTTAGGGTAGGTTGGTAGTAGTTTTATAAAGTGGAGTATTAATTTATATAGCACTTGGTGATTGAAGTCCGTATGTTCGAGCAAAACCGTTATTTGCTTAGTCTTATTAATTTATGAGCTTTAACTTTAGTTTCCGCATTGATGAATGCTTGATAAGCTTTAATTAAGTTTCTAGATTAATAAATTCTTGTCCTAATCAAGATTTTCGTTACGCTAATGAAAAGTGTCAAATATACCAAGGACTTCCATACTTTGACCCAAATCTCAATTTGGTCACTAGATTCACATTGGGCTATAATGGTTATTGGACTTGTCTACTGATTCAACTCAGTCCTTTTGTTATCCAAACCTATGGAAAGCACCACCATAATTCGACCCAAACATAGATTCGGTCACTAGATTCCACTCACGCTATAAATGTTAATGGAGTCGCCCATTGATTCAATTGAGTCCCTTTGGCTATTTTTGGTTAACTCCATGCCCATTATTTGCCCAGGCCCATCGTACATGGAGCTTAAGCAAGGACAGACTTGTTAGAAAACCAATATTGATTATCCTTTCACTAGTCTTCCGTTTGCACGTGAAAAAGGCTTCAAATATCTTCAAGAAGCGTTTACACGCCTCGAAGCCTTGGTTCTGTCAATATACTAATTCAAGTATCATTGCTCACTATTTCTGAATTTTATGTGGGTTTGTTCCAACAAATTGAAGATAAAGGAAAATAGTATATTTAAACTAACTTAGTACATTAAATATGACTCGTTAGATAATCGTGTGATAAAAGAGAATGGATGGAAACGAGGGCGTCACATGGTATGTGTTTTTTTTTTTTTTGTATTAACACGAACGCCCAAAAAAAAATTGACATCTGTTAAGCCCCGTCCAATCTTCAACTTGCTTCGGATGAGAAAACAATTTGAGGTACTAATTTAGTACGTTTTAAGTATGAGGTACTTGAGCCAGATTTGGTGTTCATGTCTGATTCTCTGTCATTGTTTCCAAATAACACCGGAGTTACCTAAAGGCCATTGGATGTACCATCTATAGGATCTAAAAGGCCACCTCCAACATGACCCAAGCCAATTAACATTACACATAAGCCTAATGGCTTGAGCGGTAGGTGAACAGTCACCCTTCAATGGATTAAGGAAAATAATTTGGAGTCGACTGAACAATAATCAAAATGCTTTCTGCGAATCGGGCCCCATACTATCCTAAAAGCCACCTCCTACATGCCCCAAGTCCATTAAGCATTATACCTGAGCTTAATAGCTTGAGTCATAGGTTAAGAGTCGATCACTCTCCACAAGGTTAACGAAAACAGCATGAAGCTAGAGACATTTGTTTTGGTACTTTTCATGGCCCGGTGGTAAACACTACGAGATGCATCCTGCGATCATGAAGGTAGTCTATGATGCAAGGTAACTTTACATGCAGACGAAAATCAAACTATTCTGTTTCTCTACTTTATGTAAGCTTATAAAGATGTTCCAAGACTCAATCCTTAAGCTAAAAAGGAAGATTCTAAAGATACTTCGTTACTGTCCAAAATCCTTCTCGTTCATGATCGTCACAATGCCCGATCCTTTGAAACAGTCTACTTCTAATAATATAAAACGTGCTGCGGCAGGCACAAACATATGCAGAATATATATCATGCTAAAGGTTACAGCTTGAAGCATATAGAAACTGTCAATAATTAGTACCTAGATCAACATATAGAGGTGTTGGTCCCTGGATGGCCAGCTTCTTTTTATTGATCATTTGTTGCTCCTAATGCCAACAAAATCCATTCGGCATTCTATTGATTAATGTCTTTGGATCATTTTCTTCCTGAACTGTGGACTCTAAAGTCTGCACTGCTTTTCCGAAAACCAAAACAAAAGTGAACGATTCGAACAGTGAAAATAAACTTTTGAATGCTTTAATTTAACTTCAAACTTGAAGAAGGGAAGCTACTGAACTATTTCTAATGGTTGCAAAGCAACTGCTATATATAACCTGTTTCCCCAAGTCATGATGAGATTTTATGAGCTAGTAGTTCAAAATTGGGGCCTATAATTAAAAAAAAAAAACTTTTTACATGAAGTGATATGCTTCTTACAATACTATTGTTAAAGCACGTCTAGAAGACCGCTACCAAGCTCATACCAATATCCATGCATGGCACCAAAACACAGACAAAGAGCTATTGCATCCCCGTCCCTGTCTCTCTCTCTCTCTCATTGGACCTAATAAAAAGTTCATGCTGTGAAGACTATTTACACGAATATCCATGATTGGAACCAAGCTCATACCAATATCCAAGAATGGCACCAAAACACAGAGAAAGAGCTATTGCAACCTCTCTCTCTCTCTCTCTCCCTTTCCCACTCTCTCTGTTTCTCTCTCTCCTTCTTACTCCTGAGTTGTACCATTTTTTGCATCCAAATTAGTGATCTAATTCACACCACGAACAGTTGCTTTACATGCATGTACTTTAGCCATGACTCAATGATAGACCTTTATGGTTCAACCAAAACAAAATTAGGTGAAGGCTTAAGGCTTATTTGGCGCATATCTTTAAATTAATGAAGTTAACACAAAATTTCAATCCAAAAGTTGGAGTAGAGTGTTCATCATTCCAAGCTGAAAATAAAAATTGCACCATAAACCGAAAAGTATCTAAATCTACCATTTCGTTTATTTGGGATGTAAGATAAAATTGCATGGAGTTTGTGTGGCACTTACGCTAAAGCGACCATATCAAAAAAAAACCCAGACCCCCACCTTCATGGAACATCACAAATTGTTAGTTCGCTAACACAAGCAAGCATTTTATTTTTTCCTCAGCAGAGCAACTGTCACTCTTCAAGATTTCGTGTGGAACAACTGAAATTCAGTATCAAAAACATTGTTGTGAATTTAAAGATTATTAAGATATTAAAGTAAGGTCGTATACTAAATGAAAGTACAAAAAAGAAAGGCAGTATATTATTGTGGCAACTACCTGGTTATATATTTTTCTCTTGGTTTTACAATTTTGAGTCTTTTTGGCAACGTGGGAAAAAAGCCTATTGTCCATTCAGAAACCTGTAAAAAAGGTTTATGCATTAGACTTTTTACTTCAAATATTCTTGGGAGCTGAACATGTATATTACCCAATCCCCGCAATAGGGATCTCATGTTTCATGCCTTAAAATTTTCTTCTACACTTTCTATGTCCAAAGGGACCCTTCGTAGGGACTACATTGAAGTTATAGATTGGCCAGCTTATATTACCCAATCCCCGCAATAGGGATAATATTTTCCATACAAATAAACTAATCTATAGGCTTCATGAACTAATCTTTAGACTTCATTAAATTCTTAAACATCCTGAACGAAAACCGACTTTCTCAAAGTTGCAAACATTAGTGAACCAAAATATTTGATTACTCAGTACACTTTCTGGACATTTAGCTTGGTTATTTCTTGATGACGCAATGCAATAACTCGGCAAAACAGTGAAAAGGGTGCCAAACTATTTTCTCTACCTTCTCCTCCTCAACCAAACCATGTAAATGACGAATAAACCAAAAAAGGCAAACATGAATAAATCAAGTAACTACTTTTTTAAAATGCTTGTTCCCAATGAAAACTAAAATGCCTGTGTACATTAAGGTGGTACGAAAAGTACATACAAGAAAGCATTAAAGAGACCCCAATTTCAATATGAAGAATAGTAAAGATCGAGCTATGAACAAACCAAACATAACAACTCCTTAAGAACAACAACCACAGTGTATGAGTGAGTATGAATTTCTAGGGGCAGCGTTGTTGTTATTGTGGTGTGCATATGAATTCGGTTTTGAAGCAAAAAATGTAAAAAAAAAAAAAAAGAGAGAGAGAGAGAGAGAGAGAGAGAGAGAGATTAGTTGACAGTTCTGTACGCGCAAGCCTACAATGGCAGTTGACAATTCTGTACTCGCAAGCCTACAATGGGCAAGGGATGATTAAGGCCGGTCAAGCATTGGAGAACAAAGTGATCACTGCTACACACAAGTTCACTTCGAGTTGTCCTGACATGTGAAGCTGCTCAAACTATCATTAGTCCGTGTATAAGTTCCCCTACTCGAGGTAGTACAATTGAACAGGAAACCACGCACCTCGAATTCAAAAAGACGTACTCATTGACTGAAACGGTTTAATCAAAATAATCTGTTCATCGAAAAGAAAAGGTATGGAGCCAAAGGACTGAGGAAAGAAATGAGGTGCCAGAAGGAATCCACTAAGGAAGAAGTCCCAAGTTGGCTTATCTAAGAAAACTGTTAACCAGAGTATTGCTTAGTTGATTTTGATACATGAATTCCAATTGTAAACATAATGCTGATGAGTAAAACAACTGTAATATTGCCTTGACTCATAAACGAAGTTCATAGATTGTTGTTTATTATTTGATTTGAAGAGCATTGTTTATTATTTGGTTTGAAGAGCAACCAACAAAAGAGGAGAATGGAAATAATTCACCAAACATCTGATGTGCAAAAGTGCAAACTAATGGTGTGCTTCAGTGCATACATTCAAACGCGTTACATGAAATGGTAAAGCAAAAGATAGCATGAAGTAGTACATCCATGGAGTACGAAAAGATGAGCAAAAGCGTGGACAATAGTTAAAAGCAAATTTGGTGTATTTGGTCAACTAAACTCAGAGTCGGCATACCGGAAGCGTAAGTTTCTCTTTGCTAGAAAGCCGAATGCTAATATACTACAAGATTTGAGATGCAATTTTGGTGACCATCAGAAGGTTGATCTCGAATTCATCATTTGGGGCGAATTCTTGCGTAGCATAAGAGCCGCTTCTTGGTGATGCATTGCTATACGCCTAAAGTTTGTCTTCGTGTTCTTGTGAGGAGTGCTTCCGTCGAGTTCTTGACACTATAAAGCAGTTATCGAAGGATGAGGGACGATTGGGAGGGAAGGGCACCGTTAGTTCTGGTTTCTTATTGTTGCGACGATCCGAGGTAGTGAGCGAGCGGCTATCCATTTGCATCGGTTTGAAAAAGGCCTAAAAGTTTTGTAATATGTATTATCTTAGAGGGCATTTTGGTCATAAAAATGTGTAGAAACATAAACATTGTTAAACATGTTACACTTTTATGACAGAGAGATAAACTTATGTTATATGTCTGAGATTACGGTACTTGGAAAGTTGATGGAGCGGCTGTTAGTGTTGGATGGGGATTGGGATGCTAGAGAGTTTGAATGTGGGGAGGTTTGTTGATGGTGGTTGGGGATTGGGTACAATGAGATAAGAAAAGAGGAAGAAGCCAAAGAGGTTTTTTATTATGTTCATCCTAGGTCCCGACTTGGATATGGGACTCTAGCATGAATGTAACGATGGCTTTGCTGCTTACGATGAAACCAAGGGACTCTAGCATGAATGTAACAATGGCTATGCAGCTTCCAGTAAGCTTCCAGCACCTAGTCAATTCTGTATGAAGCAATGGATCTCAGTAAATTTTCCAAGTTTATAATTTTTGGCCTTTGTTTCTGTAGTTAGCCGCAACGCAACTACTGATCTGATGCTTGCATACATGGACTTTTTTCTTGGTGGGGATGAGAAGAGAATTGAGCTTCCTCCTCGCCTTCATCAAAGATTTCCATTGTGCTTGCTGTTTGGAGGTGAGAGCAGTTACACGGCTCCATTAGCACATCACAGTTATAATATCATCACCAAGGGGGGCCATGCCCCCCCCCCCCCCCCCCCCACACCAAAAAAAAAACGGAAGTCTGAGAATTTTATTTAAGTTGTTTTAAATAGTAGGTAGTTATGTTTAAAATATTTACAAAAGTGCCATCATTTAATTATTCACTGTATTAGATTTTATTTTTGTAATGTTTTTTACTTTTTGTGCCACCAGCGGACATAGTTTTTATTTTTCTCGTTCCCTTGTCCATCTTCATTCTTCCAAATTCTAAATCTCTAGAATTTAAAATGAAGACTAATATTCAAGGTTAGTTCCTTTTTTTTTCTATCTTAATTTTTAACTTAAATGAATCACTATTATGTGATTATTAGTCAAATTGCTCAATCTGTTTTGCATTTAACGTATTCATTCGTAATGCGAATTTTTTATGTTAGCCGTTAATTTTATGTTCAAAGGTACAAGACTGAAGTTGTGAACTTCAGTCTTGTACCTCTCGATGGACCTCTTGACACTGTCAGAAGCATGTGCGACAAACCAGTCAAACCCCTCCAGCTGCTTGAACACTTCACTACCCAGGTTAACCTAAAAAACATGCATGAAAAATATGACTAATCATTTCATGCATAGTCAATAAGGTGCACAAGTATAAATAGAATCAGAAGTAAATGACTTACAATGTTCATCACCCAGAACTGGTCGATGAACTCACGTGGCGCATACGATGTCTTCCTCACCTGGGAAGGGTGATTCACCCTCGTGCGCGTCACCTTGAGAAATCCTAAAACAATCCCAATTCTGAAGGAGCACTAAAAAAACCCCAAATTTTGAATTATTTGACAAATCCCCCAAATTTGATGCTCTAAAAAACCCCCAATTTTGAATCGCTAAAAAACCCCAATCTTGAGCCCTAAGAAACCCAAATTTTGAAGCCCTAAAAAACTCCCAATTTTGAAGCTCTAAAAAACTCCCAATTTTAAAGTCCTAATAAACTCTAATTTTGAAAACCCTAAAATGTCCAAAATTTGAAGCCCTAAAAAGTCTTGATTTTGAAGTCCTAAAAAACCCCCAATTTTGAAGCCCTAAAAACCCCCCAATTTTGAAAACCTAAAAATACCCCAATTTTGAATCCCTAAAAAATGACCAATTTTGAAGCCCCCAAATTTCTAAGTCCTAAAAACCCCCCAGTTTTGAAAACCAAAAAAATCTTAATTTCGAATCTCAAGCAAAACCCTAATTTCATAACTTAAAAGCCGCTAGTTCAATCCCTAATTTCAATTTCTAAAAAACCCTAATTTGAGATTATGGTTAGAACAATTTAACCATAAAATAAAGGCCAATTGAAAGATAAAGAAGTTTCAATTCATGAAATTAACATTGACTTATATGAAAATTAGAAATACTTACTTGCTTTGAACTTGATATATTTAAGGAAAATTTCTACTAATCTTCCAGCGGTTATCCACCGGTCTTCTAGCGTAGAATTTTTTTGTTTGTGTTGTAGTGGAGATTATGTAGAAGGTGGAAGAAATAGTTGGAGAAGATGATGGAGAATGAAAAGGGAATTCTATCGAGAAGGGTGTTGGAGAGCCAAGAATTGGTGAATGTTATAAAAAGAGAAAAGGGATCCGTGAATGAGAGAGAGAGAGAGAGAGAGAGAGAGAGAGAGAGACGGATCCAACGTGTGTGAAGAGAGAGAGAGGGGGAGAGAGAAAGAGAGGGATCCAACGTGTGTGAGAGAGAGAGAGAAAGAGAGGGATCCAATGTGTGTGAAGAGAGAGGGGGAGAGAGAGAGAGAGCTCGTTAAGGACAAAAACCCCCTAACCACCCCAAAAAGTAGCAGTTAGGGGCCCACACAGCTATTCTTTATAGCGGTCAAGGAGCATTTAATGCTCGGCAAGTGGGGGAAAGTTGGGTAGATTGAGGGTTTATTCAAGATTTTTTTAATGCATTTGTGGGGTAGCGGGGTTTTTTTAAAGGTTTTTTAATGCATTTGTGGGGTATTTGGGGGTTTATTTAGGGTTTTTTAATGCGATTGAACCCAACCGCCACAAAGAGTAGCGGTTAGGGGTGGGCCATTAAGTGCTACACTTTGTCGCGGTTGGGGCTTTTATATATATATATATATATATATATATAGGGAGCCGATTCCTATACCGGTGGAGAGATAACTATTTCTCCACCACCCATCTAGCCGTCCTCGTGTGAAAGTGGACGGCACATATCAACTCATTTTTTTTAATTCTTCGCCGAACTGCTTGAAAGAGAAGCGGTTAGGATATTTTTCAATCATGCCCTTCTTTTCCCTTGGCGTCTCTCTCATTTTGTCAAAAATTAAAAGACTCTCTCATCCCTCATTCTTTCTGCAACATAAAACAATAGCTGAATCGCGGCGGTGGCAGAGCTGTTAAGGAGACGCGGCGCTGATGGATCTGAACAGGCAATGATGCCAATGGATCTGAACTAGCGGCGACGCCGATGGATCTGAACTGGGGCGGTGCCACCATCTCTCTCTATCTCTAAACTATGGAAATAACAATGGTGTTGATAAGTGGGTACAATTGGTTATGGTGTTGATGCGTGGGTACATGGTGGTGTGCAGTGGTGTAGATCGGTGCTTATGGTGTTTGTGGTGGGTTCGTTGGTGTTGTTGGGTGGTACTGTGGTGGTGGTTGGTGGGCACGGTGGCGATGGTGACGTGATGTCTTTGGATTACACGGTGGTCCGTTGGTGGCAATCCTGGTTTGTGGCAGGTGTTGTTTGGCAAATTCCTTTGGTGGCCACCATGGTTGTGGCAGTGTTGTTTGGCGGTAAATTAAACCCCATATTGTTGTATTGTTGAAATCACATGAAATGCATGAAGGAGAACCGGACGGAAGAACAGGACGGAACTAGATGAAGAACAGAAAGTTGTTTCCTAACCGCTTCTAAGTACTATAGCGGTTAACCGCCACACTTAGCAGCGGTTAGATATTATATTATTGCCTTTTTTGTTTTGGGGGGCGCGCAAGGGCAGTTTCGAAAAATTCTTAACCGTTATAAAGACTAGCGGTCAAGCCAGTTAGAGCAAAAAAAATTATAATTTGTGCCATCCACTTTCACACGTGGACGGCTAGCTCCACCGGCATACATATATATATATATATATATATGTGTGTGTGTGTGTGTGTGTGTGTGTGTGTGTGTGTGTGTGTGTGTGTTCGCGTGTTTCCACATGACATTAATTTTGTGTTCTTGGCAGTGGTGATTGCTAAGGGGAGAGAGAGAGAGAGAGAGAGAGATTAAGGCACGAAAAATGATTGAGTACGTAGACAGCCATCCACCTTCGCTCGGTCAAAATGAATGAGATTCACTCGTGCATATGCAGCTTCCTAGTCCTTAAATTGTAGTTCAGATTATGGACTAAAAGATAGTTATGGTGTTAACAGCTCATAGCAAAACTTATTTGGAAGGAGGTACATCGTGCTACAATTTAGTACTTTAAGAACCAATTCGTACTTTAGGAATGAAGTCCTAGTAATTTAGGAACTCGTTTTATTATTGAAAATAATATGTGAACTCTTTTGTCAAAAAAATTAAAAAAAGTACACTCGTGCTCACTTTCTCCTACTTCTTTCTATGCGAACAAATATCAAAGGCCTCGTCACTCCTCCTTATAATGACGGAACTCCTTGCTTTGAACTTATCAATATGAGCAAGTGTCCATGACAATGACTTGTTGCATAGTTTTCCCATTTTCGTCAACTTGGAACAACAGTTGTTGTCAATCTTCTTCAGGAAGAAAACATAATCAAACACCTGCCGACCACATTGTCTGGTGATAACATTCAGGCAATCTCCCAAAAATTTGTAATAACCTCTTCTAGGTTGCGGAGGAAGTTTCTGGCCGTACCATGGATCTGAGGGATCTGTCTTGTAAGGAATTTTCTCTTGTGCAGCTACTTCAATTGCACCATAGGCAACAATTAGGGCTACCAATACGAAAAACCCCTGCATGAGTCTTTCCATTCTTATTGTGGCTTGGTTTTTTAGGGTAGGTTGGTAGTAGTTTTATAAAGTGGAGTATTAATTTATATAGCACTTGGTGATTGAAGTCCGTATGTTCGAGCAAAACCGTTATTTGCTTAGTCTTATTAATTTATGAGCTTTAACTTTAGTTTTCGCATTGATGAATGCTTGATAAGCTTTAATTAAGTTTCTAGATTAATAAATTCTTGCACTAATCAAGATTTTCGTTACGCTAATGAAAAGTGTCAAATATACCAAGGACCTCCATACTTTGACCCAAATCTCAATTTGGTCACTAGATTCACATTGGGCCATAATGGTTGTTGGACTTGTCTACTGATTCAACTCAGTCCTTTTGTTATCCAAACCTATGGAAAGCACCACCATAATTCGACCCAAACATAGATTCGGTCACTAGATTCCACTCACGCTATAAATGTTAATGGAGTCGCCCATTGATTCAATTGAGTCCCTTCGGCTTTTTTTGGTTAACTCCATGCCCATTAATAGCCCAGGCCCATCGTACATGGAGCTTAAGCAAGGACAGACTTGTTAGAAAACTAATATTGATTATCTTTTCATTATTCTTTCTTCTATCAAATTGGCATAAGCTTTAGCACTACCAGACGTTACCAATTAAATTACCAAAGGTCCGATAAAGCATATTAAGTATGTCATGCATGCTTCTTAAACAAAGTTGAGACAGAAAATTTATGTAGGTAACAAAGCTAACTAATAAACTAACAGCAAAAAACACATGGCACTCTGAACACCTCACAAAAGCAAAACAAAGCAAATAATGTAATTTACGAAACCAAAGAACTATTTTGGCGGACATAAATAGCAATGTATGTTCTTAACCTATAGAAGATACAAGATCCCGAAGTTCTCTAAGTTTACAGAGTAGATACAAATCTTTAAAAACCGGAGGTTACTTTTGTTGGAAATGTGTTTCAAATTTGACTATTTATATCTAAGAATAAAATAAAGTTCATTGAACTTTAGTTTTCCAAAATATAAATTCCATGAACTTGAGGCTTATTAAGTTTACAAATGGTTTTATTCTTTGAATATTGTTTTTCTAAATGAATTTAAAGATTCATGAACTTCCCATGTATACTTTTTGGATAAGTAACCTGTCTTTTAGTTCATTGATTCTGTAGATTCATTGATGAATCTTGAATTAGTATGGTTCAAAGAACTTATCAAGGTGCAAAGAACATACATTTACAACTACGGGTAAAGGTTTGGAAGTTGACAACAAGAGAAGTGACACAATCTTCACTTGAGAGAATAATAAGTGAACTAAAAGCTTGTTTCAAACTCATGCTTTGATCGATCAGAGGTGGATACGTGATCCATTGACAAAAGTGCAACTCTCTTAGATGAATAGTGAATCTCGACTTGGTTGAATATCATAAATAGAGCTGTCAAATTAGTCTTCCGTTTGCACGTGAAAAAGGCTTCAAATATCTTCAAGAAGCGTTTACACGCCTCTAAGCCTTGGTTCTGTCAATATACTAATTCGAGTATCATTGCTCACTATTTCTGAATTTTATGTGCGTTTGTTCCAACAAATTGAAGATAAAGGAAAATAGTATATTTAAACTAACTTAGTACATTAAATATGACTCGTTAGATCATCGTGTGATAAAAGAGAATGGATGGAAACGAGAGCGTCACATGGTATGTGTTTTTTTAGTATTAACACGAACGCCCATAAAAAAATTGACATCTGTTAAGCCCCGTCCAATCTTCAACTTGCTTCGGATGAGAAAACAATTTGAGGTACTAATTTAGTACGTTTTAAGTATGAGGTACTTGAGCCGGATTTGGTGTTCATGTCTGATTCTCTGTCATTTTTTCCAAATAACACCGGAGTTACCTAAAGGCCATTGGATGTACCATCTATAGTATCTAAAAAGGCCACCTCCAACATGACCCAAGCCAATTAACATTACACATAAGCCTAATGGCTTGAGCGGTAGGTGAACAGTCACCCTTCAATGGATTAAGGAAAATAATTTGGAGCCAACTGAACAATAATCAAAATGCTTTCTGCGAATCGGGCCCCCATACTATCCTAAAAGTCACCTCTTACATGCCCCAAATCCATTAAGCATTATATCTGAGCTTAATAGCTTGAGTCATAGGTTAAGAGTCGATCACTCTCCACAAGGTTAACGAAAACAGCATGAAGCTAGAGACATTTGTTTTGGTACTTTTCATGGCCCGGTGGTAAACACTACGAGATGCATCCTGCTATCGTGAAGGTAGTCTATGATGCAAGGTAACTTTACATGCAGATGAAAATCTAACTATTATGTTTCTCTATTTTATGGAAGCTTATAAAGATGTTCCAAGACCCAATCCTTAAGCTAAAAAGGAAGATTCTAAAGATACTTCGTTACTGTCAAAAATCCTTCTCATTCATGATCGTCACAATGCCCGATCCTTTGTAACAGTCTACTTCTAATAATATAAAAAGTGCTGCGGCAGGCACAAACATATGCAGAATGTATATCATGCTAAAGATTACAGCTTGAAGCATATAGAAACTGTCAATAATTAGTACCTAGATCAACATATATAGGTGTTGGTCCCTGGATGGCCAGCTTCTTTTTATTGATAGTTTGTTTCTCCTAATGCCAACAAAATCCATTCGGCATTCTATTGATTAATGTCTTTCGATCACTTTCTTCCTGAACTGTGGACTCTAAAGTCTGCACTGCTTTGCCAAAAACCAAAACAAAAGTGAAGGATTCGAACAGTGAAAATAAACTTTTGAATGCTTTAATTTAACTTTAAACTTGAAGAAGGGAAGCTACTGAACTATTTCTAATGGTTGCAAAGCAACTGCTATATATAACCTCTTTTCCCAAGTCATGAAGAGATTTCATGAGCTAGTAGTTCAAAATTGGGGCCTATAATTAAAAAAAAACTTTTTACATGAAGTGATATGCTTCTTACAATACTACTGTTAAAGCACGTCTAGAAGACCGCTACCAAGCTCATACAAATATCCATGCATGGCACCAAAACACAGACAAAGAGCTATTGCAGGCCCCCTCCCTGTCTCTCTCTCTCTCATTGGGCCTAATAAAAAGTTCATGCTGTGAAGACTATTTACACAAATATCCATGCATGGAACCAAGCTCATACCAATATCCAAGAATGGCACCAAAACACAGAGAAAGAGCTATTGCAACCTCTCTCTCTCTCCCTTTCCCACTCTCTCTGTTTCTCTCTCCTTCCTTCTTATTCCTGAGTTGTACCATTTTTTCTCATCCGAATTAGTCATCTAATTCACACCACGAACAAGTGCTTTACATGCATGTACTTCAGCCAATGATAGACCTTTATGGTTCAACCAAAACAAAATTAGGTGAAGGCTTAAGGCTTATTTGGCGCATATCTTTAAATTAATGAAGTTAACACAAAATTTCAATCCGAAAGTTGGAGTAGAGTGTTCATCATGTCTAACTGAAAATAAAAATTGCACCATAAACCGAAAAGTATCTAAATCTACCTTTTCGTTTATTTGGGATGTAAGATAAAATTGCATGGAGTTTGTATGGCACTTACGCCCATATAAAAAAAAAAACCCAGACCCCCATCTTCATGGAACCTCACAAATTGTTAGTTCGCTAACACAAGCAAGCATTTTTTTACTCATCAGAGCAACTGTCACTCCTCAAGATTTCGTGTGGAACAACTGAAATTCAGTATCAAAAACATTGTTGTGAATTTAAAGATTATTAAGATATTAAAGTAAGGTTGTATACTAAATGAAAGTACAAAAAAGAAAGGCAGTATATTATTGTGGCAACTACCTAGTTATATATTTTTCTCTTGGTTTTACAATTTTGAGTCTTTTTGGCAACGTGGGAAAAAAGCCTATTGTCCATTCGGAAACCTGCAAAAAAGGTTTATGCATTAGATTTTTTACTTCAAATATTCTAGGGAGCTGAACATGTATATTACCCAATCCCCGCAATAGGGATCTCATGTTTCATGCCTTAAAATTTTCTTCTACACATTCTATGTCCAAAGGGACCCTTCGTAGGGACTACATTGAAGTTATAGATTGGCCAGCTTATATTACCCAATCCCCGCAATAGGGATAATATTTTCCATACAAATAAACTAATCTATAGGCTTCATGAACTAATCTTTAGACTTCATTAAATTCTTAAACATCCTGAACGAAAACCGACTTTCTCAAAGTTGCAAACATTAGTGAACCAAAATATTTGTTTACTCACTACACTTTCTGGACATTTAGCTTGGTTATTTCTTGATGACGCGATGCAATAACTCGGCCAAACAATGAAAAGGGTGCCAAACTATTTTCTCTACCTTCTCCTCCTCAACGCAACCATGTAAATGACGAATAAACCAAAAAAGGCAAACATGAATAAATCAAGTAACTACTTTTTTAAAATGCTTGTTCCCAATGAACACTAAAATGCCTGTGTACATTAAGGTGGTACGGAAAGTACATACAAGAAAGCATTAAAGAGACCCCAATTTCAATATGAAGAATAGTAAAGATCGAGCTATGAACAAACCAAACATAACAACTCCTTAAGAACAACAACCACAGTCTATGAGTGAGTAAGAATTTCTAGGGGCAGCGTTGTTGTTATTGTGGTGTGCATATGAATTCGGTTTTGAAGCAAAAAATGTAAAAAAAAAAAAGGAGAGAGAGAGAGAGAGAGAGAGAGAGAGAGAGAGAGATTAGTTGACAGTTCTGTACGCGCAAGCCTACAATGGCAGTTTACAATTCTGTACACTCAAGCCTACAATGGCCAAGGGATGATTAAGGCTGGTCAAGCATTGGAGAACAAAGTGATCACTGCTACACACAAGTTCACTTCGAGTTGTCCTGACCTGTGAAGCTGCTCAAACTATCATTAGTCCGTGTATAAGTTCCCCTACTCGAGGTAGTACAATTGAACAGGAAACCACGCACCTCGAATTCAAAAAGGCGTACTCATTGACTGAAACGGTTTAATCAAATAATCTGTTCATAGAAAAGAAAAGGTATGGAGCTAAAGGACTGAGGAAAGAAATGAGGTACCATAAGGAATCCACTAAGGAAGAAGTCCCAAGTTGGCATATCTAAGAAAATTGTTAACCAGAGTATTGTTTAGTTGATTTTGATACATGAATTCCAATTGTAAACATAATGCTATGGAGTAAAACAACTGTAATATTGCCTTGACTCATAAACGAAGTTCATAGATTGTTGTTTATTATTTGATTTGAAGAGCATTGTTTATTATTTGGTTTGAATAGCAACTAACAAAAGAGGAGAATGCAAATAATTCACCAAACAGCTGATGTGCAAAAGTGCAAACTAATGGTGTGCTTCAGTGCATACATTCAAACACGTTACATGAAATTGTAAAGCAAAAGATAGCATGAAGTTGTGCATCCATGGAGTACGAAAAGATGAGCAAAAGCGTGGACAATAGTTAAAAGCAAATTTGGTGTATTTGGTCAACTAAACTCAGAGTCGGCATACCGGAAGCGTAAGTTTCTCTTTGCTAGAAAGTCGAATGCTAATATACTACAAGATTTGAGATGCAATTTTGGTCACCATCAGAAGGTTGATCTCGAATTCATCATTTGGGGCGAATTCTTGCGTAGCATAAGAGCCGCTTCTTGGTGATGCATTGCTATATGCCTGAAGTTTGTCTTCGTGTTCTTGTGAGGAGTGCTTCCGTCGAGTTTTTGACACTGTAAAGCAGTTATCGAAGGATGAGGGACGATTGGGAGGGAAGGGCGCCGTTAGTTCTGGTTTCTTATTGTTGTGACGATCTGGGGTAGTGAGCGAGCGGCTATCCATTTGCATTGGTTTGAAAAAGGCCTAAAAATTTTGTAATATGTATTATCTTAGAGGGCATTTTGGTCATAAAAATGTGTAGAAACATAAACATTGTTAAACATGTTACACTTTTATGACAGAGAGAAAAACTTATGTTATATGTCTGAGATTACGGTACTTGGAAAGTTGATGGAGCGGCTGTTAGTGTTGGATGGGGATTGGGATGCTAGAGAGTTTGAATGTGGGGAGGTTTGTTGATGGTGGTTGGGGATTGGGTACATTGAGATAACAAAAGAGGAAGAAGGCAAAGAGGTTTTTTATTATGTTCATCCTAGGTCTCGACATGGATATGGGACTCTAGCATGAATGTAACGATGGCTTTGCTGCTTACGATGAAATCAAGGGGCTCTAGCATGAATGTAACAATGGCTATGCAGCTTCCAGTAAGCTTCCAGCACCTAGTCAATTCTCTATGAAGCAATGGATCACAGTAAATTTTCCAAGCTTATAATTTTTGGCCTTTGTTTCTGTAGTTAGCCGCAACGCAACTACTGATCTGATGCTTGCATACATGGACTTTTTTCTTGGTGGGGATGAGAAGAGAATTGATCTTCCTCCTCGCCTTCATCAAAGATTTCCATTGTGCTTGCTGTTTGGAGGTGAGAGCAGTTACATGGCTCCATTAGCACATCACAGTTATAATATCATCACGAAGGGGGGCCATGCCCCCCCACACCCACCCCCACCAAAAAAAAAGAACGGAAGTCTGAGAATTTTATTTAAGTTGTTTTAAATAGTAGGTAGTTATTGTAACATCCCGGAATTTTCGGAACGTTAACACTTGCTCGATCAGATGAACTTAGACAATTATGACCTCAAATCAAGCAATTTAGAACCATCAGTCCGTCAGAGCAACTAAACCATTGAGTAAAATAATACTCCAAATATACTGTCATACTTAAAACATCAATTCTAAGTCAAAATTTCTAAATAGCAACACTGACCCACGCAGGAGTTCTAATAACTATGACTGAAACTTAAATTCTTCTTCGCTCAGATCAGATCTAATCCACACCCAATCCGTTCTATTGTTGGTTATCACCTGCCGAAAGGAAGTCAAAGGGGAGTGAGCTTTTGAGAGCTCAGTAAGGTCACTCAAATGAAGAAGTTACGAAACAATTTATAAATTCAATCCAATGATCATCTTTTCAAGAGTTATAAAAGAATCATACTAGTTCGATCAATTATCAATAAAATTTTCAGATACGATGCAAACAATCACAGATAATATTGAACATGAGCAATTACAAAGTCACACAGGCAGTGCAGGAAAATCACTTAGCAAAGCCACAAAGGCGATGCTCATTAACACTTTCCACCGGCTTGTCCATCAAGGCACTAGCCCATACCAATACCCTGGCTAGTCCGTCAAGGTACTAGCCCACACCAATACCCTGGCTAGTCCATCAAGGTACTAGCCCACACCAATATTCTCCAACATACACCAACTCCCGCCAAACACACCAATGTACAATCTCATGTCAATATGCAGAATGAAAAAAATTCGATAATGCAACATATTATTCAATGCTCGATGGACAATAATTACTGAGCACCGATAAGAGTTTTCAATAAACGTTTTAAGGCTCAATGAAAGGTTTTTCAGGCAAGCAATGCGACTTTATCAACGTAATAGAGTCCAAACGAATAATGATAACAAATCAAAATAACATATGAAATCAAATAAGAGGAGTTTGGTTTGGATGAAAATCCCTTACCTCGATCCAAGCTATGCGCTCGCTGCTATTCAACCTTGTTCAAACCTCGAATTAACCTAAATGGCAAATTAATTATTAAAATTCAACCTAGCCTCACCAACTATTAATATAATACTAAATCTTAATCGTTGCTCACTCTGACACTCTTAATGTAAACGAAAACGAATCAGATTTTTTTGAACGGCTAAACCTAACGGATAACCGCGCACACTCTAAAAAGTATTAAGACACTCCAAAAATGATACTAAATTATTATAAAATACTTGTGTACCTTAAAACACCATACTAATTTATAATATAAATTTTCTATATTTTTGAATTAAAAATAATTTTCTTAAATACCAAAAATAACAATTAATGCTTCTAACTCAAATCAAAATTCCATAATTTTCATGATAGCTTTATAATA
Source organism: Escallonia herrerae (assembly GCA_033070095.1). Classification (NCBI taxonomy): domain Eukaryota; kingdom Viridiplantae; phylum Streptophyta; class Magnoliopsida; order Escalloniales; family Escalloniaceae; genus Escallonia; species Escallonia herrerae. The sequence continues at coordinate 27,068 of JAVXUP010003263.1, read as the reverse complement.
TATAAGAAAAATACAGAAATCAAAATTTGAAATTTAAACAGTACCGAAACCATTTTAAAATCATTCGTTTCAATAAATCAAATGCGATACAGGTTAATGTACTAAATCAACTTAGAAATTAATCAAACTTAAACTGAGTTGTCTTTTTACTATAAAAGCATTGCTGTAATTTTTGTGGAATTTAATATTAATTGCAAATGCTCAAAACAAATTTTAGGATAACTGCACTTACGAAAATATTAAAAATACTAAATCACATCAGAAAAATATGAAACTTTCACAGAAATTCTAATATTGTACTAAGAACCAGCCTGTAAAGTTTCAGCATTTTTGGACAACTATACAATATTCAACTGCCACGTGGTACAACTGCACATGCACAATGTACCACCTTACAGCATATAACCATTACCCACTTCTTCTTCTTCTTTCTCTGAAACACAGCCACAACACAGCTGACTCCCTCCTCACGGCTGTACCTCCCATTTCTCCCACACTCACTCTTAAACAATCAAACACTTTCTCTTCTCTCACAAACATTCACACTCAAACCATTTACACTCAACCCACATTCAAACATATATACACAGTAATTCTACACAAACTCTATCACTGAAACATTCCCAACATCACACAGGCTGCACACTCATGAGGACCTACCACACACACGTTTGAGCATCCATTAGTGACACACTTTCACGGCTATGGCTGCCCAAGCTTACCCATCTCCCTCACCAATATACTCACCCATAACTCTCACAGGTCACATACACACACACACAGGCATAAACACACCCACACAACTTTACAAAGCACACCTTATTTCTACCCACACCCACTGCCTCATAGCAGTGGGTATTCTCTTTTTTTTTTTTGTTCAGCACATCATACACACACTTAGTACACATACCCAACCCACCCAATACACTCACACAGCATGCAAACACACACACAGTTCACTCACTTTCACGGCACTCTCAAAACACGCACACAAACTCACACAACGCACACAGATCCAATCCACACTTCACAGCATCTCTCTCTCTCTCTCTCTCTCTCTCTCTCTCGGTCACGTATCTGATGAGAAGGTATGGTGGTGTATGCCGGCTGCCCTTATAATAGTGTGTATATATATATACACACATAGATATAATAACCCTGAATTTGAAAAATTACAAAAAAAACCCAATTCCTTCATTTTGTCGCTAAATTTTCGTACCCGAACTTTACTATCATGAAATGGTCCAAAATTAAATATTTATGACAATTTATGTGCAATCAAAATTGTTAACGGGTTCTTACGCTATCTCGTTATACTTGTCGCTAATAATAGTGCATCGATACTAAAAATAAATTTGTGACTAAAATATATTGACGCTAAGAAAATTAATTCCTCGCTAGAATACACGTCAACTTTAAGCATAAAAATATCGTCGCTAAAATGTATATCAATACTAAAATAAACCCCGCCGCTAAAAGTTCTCGTTTTATATTTTTTAAATAAAAATATTGACGCTAAAAAACAATTGTTGCTAAAAACCGTTAAAAATACATCGGGGTATTACAGTTATGTTTAAAATATTTACTAAAGTGCCATCATTTAATTATTCACTGTATTATATTTCATTTTGTAATGTTTTTTTACTTTTTGTGCCACCACCGGTCGTAGTCTTTATTTTTCTCTTTCCCTTGTCCATCTTCATTCTTCCAAATTCTAAATCTCCAGAATTTAAAGTGAAGACTAATATTCAAGGTTAGTTCCCTTTTTTTCTATCTTAATTTTTAAGTTAAATGAATCATTATTATGTGATTATTAGTCAAATTGCTCAATCTGTTTTGCATTTAACGTATTCAATCGTAATGCGAATTCTTTATGTTAGCCGTTAATTTTTTTATGACATTTTGGTCCTCCCCACCCCCCCCCCCCCCCCCGTTGGACTTCCTAGATCCACCGCTGCTCATGAGTCAGGTTTGATAAATGACATCGAGGACCTTTACCCCAGATCATGATATGAGATCATGTGATGAATCAAACCTTTCCCTTTACACTGTCTTTGTGGATATATGTTCCGATAAAAAGCTAGTCTGTGTTTCGATACATTGATTAATTTTGGTGAAGTAAATGTATTACAGTAAGATGAATTTGTTATCATGTAGAAAGTGCTCTATTCAGTGTATTGCTTTTTGTGGTTCTCAATTTGTAGAAGAAACTTTAAATCCCCCATTCCAGACCCATTACCGCATTATAAAAATAGAGGAAGAAAAGCAAATGACACTTCAAGTCTTTTTGGTGTACGTTCAGAGGTACAAGACTGAAGTTGTGAACTTCAGTATTGTACCTCTCGATGGACCTTTTGACACTGTCAGGAGCATGCGCGACAAACCAGTCAAACCCCTCCGGCTGCTTGAACAATTCACTACCCAGGTCAACCTAAAAAACATGCATGGAAAATATGGCTAATCATTTCATGCATAGACAATAAGGTGCACAAGTATAAATAGAATCAGAAGTAAATGACTTACAATGTTCATCACCCAGAATTGGTCGATAAACTCACGTGGCGCGTACGATGTATTCCTCGCCTGGGAAGGGTGATTCACCTTCGTGCGCGTCACCTTGAGAAACCATTGCAGGTATTCCTCAATACTAACGCCCGGGTTCTTCAGCGATACAAGGCTATCATACGTTTCCTACCAAGTAATCCATTGTTGCACCTCGTTGCTCAACATATCCAAGGCATCAGGAACCTCGAAGCTTAGCCCTTGACCCATCCTGTATGGCCACATGTCTACAGGGGGTTTTGGTAAACCATGTAGACATCCAGCTTACCTCATAGCTCGATCGGGCATCTGAAACTCATATACTTTGAAGACAATGAGCAGCACCCAAATCAAGCCTGCTATCACGTACGACAACGGAAGTTGCCAACACCACTCATCCAACTGATGCATCACCTTGCAGTATGGCTGCCACATCACCTGTGATGCCTCCAATATCTCTAGTTCGCCCTGATATAACTTTAGATGGTGGCGAGGGTCTACCCATCTCTTCCGGTTGGGCGTATGCCCCCAAGCCCATGCCCTAGGCCAAGTCTCATCATAATCATCCCGCGGCCGTGGACGACCCATAGGTAGCCGCTCGTAAGACAAAACCTGTGAATGCAAACATTATATGGAATTAGTAATTAATAATTATTCATGAATATATTGACACCTCAACCAAGAATATAATGCTCATACCTGTAATGGAGTCAGGCAGGTGGCAATGGACTTGGAACCCTTTCTCGTAGCTCTGTGCAGTGCTCGATATAGGTGCGCAAGGACAGCTGAACCCCACGAATACGAATTTACCTCCCCAAGGTTCTCCAAGAATAACATATACTTCGGATGCACAGTATTTTTCGAATGCGTCGGAAGTAATATAGCTCCAATAATATACAGTAAGAATGCCTTCGTGTACGTCACCAAATCATGAGGAGTGTATGCATTAGGTAGCGCGCCATACTACTCCCTCAGCCATCTAACTTTGACATCGTTTGTTGTAAGAGCTTCTTTCAGAATTCTCGAAAAATACTGCCTAACCATCTGAGCTATCGTTGCTGACGTCCTACCCAAAGTAATGGGTCGACGTTGACATGGGAGGCCAAGTATAAATCTAATGTCCTCTAATGTAATAGTCATTTCACCAAACTGAAAGTGAAATGAGTCCGTCTCGCTCCGTCATCGCTCAACTAGAGCGGATATAAGGCACTCGTCGTGTCGAGACCAATGATGAAGGACGGTGAACATAGATAAATTCTGACGGTGAAATATTTGTATTTGTTCCTTATTTAGTACCCACTCTTCGAGGTGACTTGTGTTTTGAATTGTTTCCAAAACACCCCTTTCGACACCGTCAAATATGTCCCTCCCGACGTGGTCATCGTCATCGTATAGGATTGATGAATCATAAGGTCCGGGGTTGAACTCTATGTCTCTAAGAAAAAAATATAATCGTAAACTAACTTAGCGTGTTATTTACATCCAAAACTAAAACAAGAACACGTAATCCTAAAAACATTCCCAATTCTGAAGGAGCACTAAAAGAACCCCCAAATTTTGAATTATTTGACAAATCCCCAAAATTTGAAGCTCTAAAAAACCCCCCAATTTTGAATCACTAAAAAACTCCAATCTTGAGCCCTAAGAAACCCCAATTTTGAAACCCTAAAAAACTCTCAATTTTAAAGTCCTAATAAACTCTAATTTTGAAAACTCTAAAATGTCCCAAATTTGAAGCCCTAAAAAACCCCCAATTTTGAAGCCCTAAAAAACCCCAATTTTGAAGACCTAAAAACCCCCTAATTTTGAAAACTTAAAAATACCCTAATTTTGAATCCCTAAAAAATGACCAATTTTGAAGCCCCCCAATTTCTAAGTCCTAAAAACCCCCCAGTTTTGAAAACCAAAAAAATATCCTAATTTCGAATCTCAAGCAAAACCCTAATTTCATAACTTAAAAGCCGCTAGTTCAATCCCTAATTTCAATTTCTAAAAAACCCTAATTTGGGATTTTGGTTAGAAAATTTTAAGCACAAAATAAAGGCCAATTCAAAGATAAAGAAGTTTCAATTCATGAAAATAACATTGACTTATGTGAAAATTAGAAATACTTACTTGCTTTGAACTTGATATATTTAAGGAAAATTTCCACTAATCTTCTAGCGGTTATCCACCGGTCTTCTAGCGTAGAATTTTTTTGTTTGTGTTGTAGTGGAGATTATGTAGAAGATGGAAGAAAGAAAAGGAGAAGATGATGGAGATTGAAAAGGGAATTCTATCGAGAAGGGTGTAGGAGAGCCAAGAATTGGTGAATGTTATAAAAAAAGAAAAGGGATCCGTGAATGATAGAGAAGGAGGCAGGGAGGGAGGGATGGAGAGCGAGAGAGGGAGGGAGGGAGGGATCCAACGTGTGTCAAGAGAGAGAGAGACGGGGGGAGAGAGAAAGAGAGGGATCCAATGTTTGTGAAGAGAGAGAGGGAGAGAGAGAGAGAGAGCTCATTAAGGACAAAATCCCCCTAATCGCCCCAAAAAGTAGCGGTTAGGGGCCCACACTGCTACTCTTTGTAGTGGTCAAGGAGCATTTAATGCTCGGCAAGTGGGGGAAAGTGGGGTAGATTGAGGGTTTATTCACGATTTTTTTAATGCATTTGTGGGGTAGCTGGGGTTTTTTTAATGGGTTTTTAATGCATTTGTGGGGTAGTTGCGGGTTTATTTTGGGTTTTTTAATGCGATTGAACCTCAACCGCCACAAAGAGTAGCAGTTAGGGGTGGGCCATTAAGTGCTACACTTCGTAGCCATTGAGGCTTTTTTATCCTAAGAGGGGTATTTCTCGATATTTTGTAACCGCTTTAAAGAGTAGCGGTTACCATTTTTTTTTAAAAAAAAAAAGTACAGATATGTTCCATCCACGAGTAAACGTGGACAGCCAGATTTATGGTGAAGATATATATATATATATATATATATATATATATATATATATATATATATATATATATATATATATATATATATATATATATATGGGAGCTGATCCATTGATAGCGCTAGCAAATGGAGTTAAGTTGCAAGCGCGATCTGACCGTCCATCCTGAAAGATGGACGGTCCAGATCGCGCCTTTTTCCAAAACTGATCCCCGTCCGCCATACTGTCTCGCGGACGGGAGTTTTACCTTTTTGCCCTCCTTCCATGTCCGCGAGACTGTCTCGCGGACGCCTTTCTGTTCCTGACATGTGTCAGGAAAAAGGTGTCCGCCATACTGTATGGCGGACGATCTCCAGCTGACACGTGTCAGGGCCTGTCCTCTCGGTCGCCTATAAAGTCTCGGGCGTGAGCCCCGAGAACTGTCCCCTTGGTATCTGTATGGCGTCAACAGTGTCCCCTTCGTATCTGTAGCGGACGGCGTCCCTTCGTCAACTCTCTCCTGCTATAAATATTTAATCAAATCGGGGTATATATATTATTGTAGCGGACGGCGTCCCCTCTCTCAAACATCTAACCTAAAGCCGCTACCCCATCTACGGCGACCCACATCTCCGGTCACCCACATCTCCGCCGACACCACCGTCCTCCCCTCAACGCCGATCTCGATGGCTTCTGGATCAGAGACCACCTACGCCTACGATTATATTGGCAACTTGCACCTGGTAGGCAAACACTTTTTCAAAGTCATGATGCCGGGATTTGAGCATGAACTTGTAGGCTATCCCTCTTTCTCTTTCTTTGTATTTTCGTGTGTTAAAAGTTTGATCTTTTGTTTTTCTTAACCAAAACTAACCTATTTTTTGTATTTTGTGTTTGGTAGGACATACCGGAAGCATTTACCAATCAATTTACAACAATTCATGATAGTGCAAGATTATATAGCCGCAAGGGGGCATGGCAGGTTGAAATCAAGCTGAAGCCCGGCCGATCCCAAAAAAAGGAATTCGCAGAGGGTTGGAACGTCTTCGTGCGCCAGCATGGCCTCGAACTCGGGGACTTTGTAGTGTTCGAACACCTTGGGTGGTGGGATTTTCAAGTTGTAATCTTTGAACGGAGCGCTTGTGAAAAGCTTTCGTACCCCATTTGTGAACCATAGTTTATTATAATAAAAAAGGCTATGTTCTTGTTTATTATGTTTTCAAATTTTTTCTTGCTTAATCGTGCCTTTTTTTGTTGCCTTGATATATTGAGATCGTTGATTATGAATCGTACATTATGTTTTGGAAAAATTGAGATTGTTGATTCCGTCGCTAAAACAAGTCTTCGGGCGTCAGTTTATTAAAATAGCATTAACGTACTATGTCGCTAAAACAAGTCTTCGGGCCAATTTATTTCAATTTATTAAAACTGCATTACGGGCGCCAATTTATTAAACCTTTATTACATTACGCTACATTGTATAGCTCTATATATATAGATAGCGGATATAAGGCCCTCTCCGCTTAGGCCTTGGGGTTCTTCGGGAAGGTCGGGAACTAAATGTCTGGTCCGTGCTAACCATTTTCTGCGGTAAGTATATCCGCAATACTATATAGCGGACAGTTTGGACTAAGTGTAGAAAAAACTAAGTGTTGGAGGAGAGGTGGAACTAAGTGTAGTAGCCGTCCGCTACATAGTATAGCGGACGTAGAGAACACAACCAAAAAATTCTGCGGGGCCGTCCGCTACATAGTATAGCGGACGTAGAGAAGTGAACCAAAAAAAATTTTCTGTGTCGTCCGCTACATAGTATAGCGGACGTAGAGAAAACTACCAAAACAACCAAAAGTCTAGCGTCCGCGATACTATATAGCGGACAAGGAACAGACCCACGATACTATATAGCGGACGGCAAATATATATTGTCCAGCGGACAGCAAATATATATATTCAAACCCAAAAGAAAGTCCCCTATAACTTCTACACTCTTCTTCTCCGTTCTTCCTCCTCACAAATATTCCCAGCGGCGTTGGCAAGCAGATCTGCGCAATTTCTTCATAAGAGCAGCTTTAATCCCCCCCTAATAGATCACGTAAGTTCACAAAATCAATCCTTTACATGTTTCTAATCTATAGTTGTGATCAATATTGCGTTTTATGCGTGGTTTTGATTATGCATTGAGCATGTGCTAGCGATGATGAGGATTTATATATGTATGTATTTGTTCATGTGCTAGCGTTTGTAAAATCCGATTCCATAGTTTCAGTTGCAAAAAATGGAATTTATCCCTGGACCAGAAGATCCATCCGTGTTATACGACCAAGCCAACCATATCAGTACGCTCATATGGGATGGTGGAGTAAGATACATTATTTATCAACTTTCTTATTATTACAAACGTTGTTTTACCGTTCATTTTGCTCAAATTGTATTTATTAATAATTCGTAGGAAAGAGAACTTCTCACCACTCGTTGTCTTGCAATGAGTAATCCCGAACAAGCTTTTCCCACCTCTCCTCGAATTCCTCAATCGTTAATGACTTGAGGACGCATTTGTCAAAATCCTGTTTAAAGTCTGGATACTTTGCGTACATGTGATGCAGACGTTCCGGGTATTTGTTGCTTATGTGCCAAGTGCACAAGTTGTGTCGAGTATCTGGGAAGACGGTAGCAATAGCCTTCTTCATTGCCAAATCTTGATCGGTGATGATAACAGTCGGTGCTTTGAAGTTCATTGCTTCCAGCCACACCCTAAACAACCATTCAAAAGAACTCTCGCTCTCGTCCCTTAACAAGGCGAACCCGAACAGGATGGAGTGATAATGATGATTGACGCCCGTGAAAGGAGCGAACGGCATCGAGTACTTGTTGGTACGGTATGTGGTGTCGAAAGTCACGACATCCCCAAAATGCTTATAAGCTAGCCTCGAACGACCGTCGACCCAAAAAATTGTGCTAACTCGATGCTCGTCGTCAAGTTTATAGTCGAAGGTAAACTGCGGGTCCTCCATCTGCATCCGTTTCAATAGGCTCATTGTCGCTTGCGCATCATTGAGGTCATACGCGGCTCGTCTATGGGTTCGGACCGCGTTACGAACGTCTGTCGTGTTAAAGTTTAAATTTTGAATTCCCCCAGCCTGTTCAGCAAGAACATTAATCATGTCGGTAGGTCCTAGCCGCGCATCGCTCATTGTGTGAATTAGGCTCCTCGCGACCTTACCCATCTTCTTGTGTTGATGCATCTGACTCACCTTAGAAGGGGTTACTAACGGGTGATTGTGTGCCAGTTCCAGGCTGGTAATAAGCCAATGATCTTGTTTGGCTTTATAGCTTACGAACATCTTGACCTGGCAATTCGTGCGCGCAAAGCAATCCCGTCTTCTCCGCGCATACCCTATTTCGTCATCATCACTGTCATCGTTGCCTACGCGTGTCTCATTTTGCACTGGGTTTCTGCCCCTATGACACTCGTATAAGCGAGAGCATATCCTTTTCGATACGCTGCTTGTTCTTGTAGTTTTTATTCTAATGCCAAAACCAACCCTCAATGAATAAGCTCGAAAACATTCTCCAGCTTCTTCCAACGTTTGAAAGGTTCGTCCTAGATACGGATCACTAGCATCTACGGGGGTGCTGGAGCTCGACACGAAATCAGACATTGTGAAAAAGACCTATGTAGAAATAGAATACGCTTATTATCTCAAAATTATCTTGACGATTAGACCAATTTAGGATACCATATACATAATCTCAAAAGTGTCTCCTATTTTGCTAATTATATATTTACTGAACATAACAAATTAAAATTACTAAAGATAAACGGTAGCAAGATCACAAACTTTACCTTTGCTTGAGTGATATGCTTGAACCAAGTGTGTTACTCCAAGAAAAGCTTGAAGGGTGCTGAAAATGGAAGCAAGTGAATCTGAAAGCCCCGCAAAAATTTTGCTGAAAGAGCCGAGAATTAGGGAGAATTTCTAGGCGACCGAGGGGAAAGCCCGAGACTTTATAGGCGACCGAGAGGACAGGCCCTGACATGTGTCAGCTGGAGATCGTCCGCCATACAGTATGGCGGACACCTTTTTCCTGACACATGTCAGGAACAGAAAGGCGTCCGCGAGACAGTCTCGCGGACATGGGAGGAGGGAAAAAAGGTAAAACTCCCGTCCGCGAGACAGTATGGCGGAGGGGGATCAGTTTTGGAAAAAGGCGCGATCTGGACCGTCCATCTTTCAGGATGGACGGTCAGATCACGCTTGCAACTTAACTCCATTTGCTAGCGCTATCAATGGATCAGCTCCCTATATATATATATATATATATATATATATATATATATATATATATATATATATATATATATATATATATATATATATATATATATATATATAATGGGAGCCGATTCCTATACCGGTGGAGAGATAACTATTTGTCCACCACCAATCTAGCCGTCCACGTGTGAAAGTGGACGACACATATCAACTCCTTTTTTTTAATTCTTCGCCTAACCGCTTGAAAGAGAAGCAGTTAGGAAATTTTTCAATCATGCCCTTCTTTTCCCTTGGCGTCTCTCTCATTTTGTCAAAAATTAAAAGACTCTCGCATCCCTCATTCTTTCCGCAACATAAAACCACAGCTGAATCACGGCGGTGGCAGAGCGGTTAAGGAGACGCGGCGCCGATGGATCTGAACAGGCGATGATGCCGATGGATCTGAACTAGCGGCGACGCCGATGGATCTGAACTGGGGCGGTGCCACCATCTCTCTCTATCTCTAAACTATGGAAATAACAATGGTGTTGATAAGTGGGTGCAATTGGTTATGGTGTTGATGAGTGGGTACATGGTGGTGTGCAGTGGAGTAGATCGGTGCTTATGGTGTGTGTGGTGGGTTCGTTGGTGTTGTTGGGTGGTACTGTGGTGGTGGTTGGTGGGCACGGTGGCGATGGTGACGTGATGTCTTTGGATTACACGGTGGTCCGTTGGTGGCAATCGTGGTTTGTGGCAGGTGTTGTTTGGCAAATTCCTTTGGTGGCCACCATGGTTGTGGCAGTGTTGTTTGGCGGTAAATTAAACCCCATATTGTTTTATTGTTGAAATCACATGAAATGCATGAAGGAGAACCGGACGGAAGAACAGGACGGAACTAGATGAAGAACGGAACGTTGTTTCCTAACCGCTTCTAAGTACTGTAGCGGTTAACCGCCACACTTAGCAGCGGTTAGATATTATATTCTTGCCTTTTTTGTTTTGGGGGGCGCGCAAGGGCAGTTTCGGAAAAATTCTTAACCGTTATAAAGAGTAGCGGTCAAGCCAGTTAGAGCAAAAAAAATTGTAATTTGTGCCGTCCACTTTCACACGTGGACGGCTAGCTCCACCGGCATATATGTGTGTGTGTGTGTGTGTGTGTGTGTGTGTGTGTGTGTGCATGTTTCCACATGACATTAATTTTGTGTTCTTGGCAGTGGTGATTGCTAAGCAGAGAAAGAGAGAGATTAAGGCACGAAAAATGACTGAGTACGTAGACAGCAATCCACCTACGCTCGGTCAAAATGAATGAGATTCACTCGTGCATATGCAGCTTCCTAGTCCTTAAATTGTAGTTCAGATTATGGACTAAAAGATAGTTATGGTGTTAACCGCTCATAGCAAAACTTATTTGGAAGGAGGTACATCGTGCTACAATTTGGTACTTTAAGAACCAATTCGTACTTCAGGGAATGAAGTCCTAGTAATTTAGGAACTCCTTTTATTATTGAAAATAATATGTGAACTCTTTTGTCAAAGAAAATTAAAAAAAAGTACACTCGTGCTCACTTTCTCCTACTTCTTTCTACGCGAACAAATATCAAAGGCCTCGTCACTCCTCCTTATAATGACGGAACTCCTTGCTTTGAACTTATCAATATGAGCAAGTGTCCATGACAATGACTTGTTGCATAGTTTTCCCATTTTCGTCAACTTGGAACAACAGTTGTTGTCAATCTTCTTCAGGAAGAAAACATAATCAAACACCTGCCGACCACATTGTTTGGTGATAACGTTCAGGCAATCTCCCAAAAATTTGTAATAACCTCTTCTAGGTTGCGGAGGAAGTTTCTGGCCGTACCATGGATCTGAGGGATCTGCCTTGTAAGGAATTTCCTCTTGTGCAGCTATAACTTCAATTGCACCATAGGCAACAATTAGGGCTACCAATACGAAAAACCCCTGCATGAGTCTTTCCATTCTTATTGTGGCTTGGTTTTTTAGGGTAGGTTGGTAGTAGTTTTATAAAGTGGAGTATTAATTTATATAGCACTTGGTGATTGAAGTCCGTATGTTCGAGCAAAACCGTTCTTTGCTTAGTCATATTAATTTATGAGCTTTAACTTTAGTTTTCGCATTGATGAATGCTTGATAAGCTTTAATTAAGTTTCTAGATTAATAAATTCTTGCACTAATCAAGATTTTCGTTACGCTAATGAAAAGAGTCAAATATACCAAGGACCTCCATACTTTGACCCAAATCTCAATTTGGTCCCTAGATTCACATTGGGCTATAATGGTTGTTGACTTGTCTACTGATTCAACTCAGTCCTTTTAACCTATGGAAAGCACCACCATAATTCGACCCAAACATAGATTCGGTCACTAGATTCCACTCACGCTATAATTGTTAATGGAGTCGCCCATTGATTCTATTGAGTCCCTTTGGCTATTTTTGGTTAACTCCATGCCCATTAATTGCCCAGGCCCAGCCTACATGGAGCTTAAGCGAGGACAGACTTGTCAGAAAACCAATATTGATTATCTTTTCATTATTCTTTCTTCTATCAACCTACTGCCTATCACAACCACCCTATACCCGCAAATTTCGGACCTATAAGTATTGTCGAGTGGGTACAAATAAATGCACCTAAGGTACACAGGATCGATATGGCGAAGGAAGGTTCATATTGCAGTGGACATAATAGTTCAAATTATACAAATATAATAAATCACCAAATTGGCATAAGCTTTAGCACTACCAGACGTTACCAATTAAATTACCAAAGTTCCGATAAAGCATATTAAGTATGTCATGCATGCTTCTTAAACAAAGTGGAGACAGAAAATTTATGTAGGTAACAAAGCTAACTAATAAACTAATAGCAAAAAACACATGGCACTCTAAACACCTCACAAAAGCAAAACAAAGCAAATAATGTAATTTACGAAACCAAAGAACAATTTTGGCGGACATAAATAGCAATTTATGTTCTTAACCTATAGAAGATACAAGATCCCGAAGTTCTCTAAGTTTACAGAGTAGATACAAATCTTTAAAAACCGGAGGTGACTTTTGTTGGAAATGTGTTTCAAATTTGGCTATTTATATCTAAGAATAAAATAAAGTTCATTGAACTTTAGTTTTCCAAAATATAAATTCCATGAACTTGAGGCTTATTAAGTTTACAAATGGTTTTATTCTTTGAATATTGTTTTTCTAAATGAATTTGAAGATTCATAAACTTCCCATGTATACTTTTTGGATAAGTATAACCTGTCTTTTAGTTCATTGATTCTGTAAATTCATTGATGAATCTTGAATTAGTATGGTTCAAAGAACTTATCAAGGTGCAAAGAACATACATTTACAACTACGGGTAAAGGTTTGGAAGTTGACAACAAGAGAAGAGACACAATCTTCACTTGAGAGAATAATAAGTGAACTAAAAGCTTGTTTCAAACTCATGCTTTGATCGATCAGAGGTGGATACGTGATCCATTGACAAAAGTGCAACTCTCTTAGATGAATAGTGAATCTCGATTTGGTTGAATATCATAAATAAAGCTGTCAAATTAGTCTTCCGTTTGCACGTGAAAAAGGCTTCAAATATCTTCAAGAAGCGTTTAAACGCCTCTAAGCCTTGGTTCTGTCAATATACTAATTCGAGTATCGTTGCTCACAATTTCTAAATTTTATGTGCGTTTGTTCCAACAAATTGAAGATAAAGGAAAATAGTATATTTAAACTAACTTAGTACATTAATTATGACTCGTTAGATCATCGTGTGATAAAAGAGAATGGATGGAAACGAGAGCGTCACATGGTATTTGTTTTTTTAGTATTAACACGAACGCCCGTAAAAAAATTGACATCTGTTAAGCCCCGTCCAATCTTCAACTTGCTTCGGATGAGAAAACAATTTGAGGTACTAATTTAGTACGTTTTAAGTATGAGGTACTTGAGCCCAATTTGGTGTTCATGTCTGATTCTCTGTCATTTTTTCCAAATAACACCGGAGTTACCTAAAGGCCATTGGATGTACCATCTATAGTATCTAAAAAGGCCACCTCCAACATGACTCAAGCTAATTAACATTACACATAAGCCTAATGGCTTGAGCGGTAGGTGAACAGTCACCCTTCAATGGATTAAGAAAAATAATTTGGAGCCAACTGAACAATAATCAAAATGCTTTCTGCGAATCGGGCCCCCATACTATCCTAAAAGTCACCTCTTACATGCCCCAAATCCATTAAGCATTATACCTGAGCTTAATAGCTTGAGTCATAGGTTAAGAGTCGATCACTCTCCACAAGGTTAACGAAAACAGCATGAAGCTAGAGACATTTGTTTTGGTACTTTTCATGGCCCGGTGGTAAACACTACGAGATGCATCCTGCTATCGTGAAGGTAGTCTATGATGCAAGGTAACTTTACATGCAGATGAAAATCTAACTATTATGTTTCTCTATTTTATGGAAGCTTATAAAGATGTTCCAAGACCCAATCCTTAAGCTAAAAAGGAAGATTCTAAAGATACTTCGTTACTGTCAAAAATCCTTCTCGTTCATGATCGTCACAATGCCCGATCCTTTGTAACAGTCTACTTCTAATAATATAAAAAGTGCTGCGGCAGGCACAAACATATGCAGAATGTATATCATGCTAAAGGTTACAGCTTGAAGCATATAGAAACTGTCAATAATTAGTACCTAGATCAACATATAGAGGTGTTGGTCCATGGATGGCCAGCTTCTTTTTATTGATAGTTTGTTTCTCCTAATGCCAACAAAATCCATTTGGCATTCTATTGATTAATGTCTTTCGATCACTTTCTTCCTGAACTGTGGACTCTAAAGTCTGCACTGCTTTGCAGAAAACCAAAACAAAAGTGAAGGATTCGAACAGTGAAAATAAACTTTTGAATGCTTTAATTTAACTTTAAACTTGAAGAAGGGAAGCTACTGAACTATTTCTAATGGTTGCAAAGCAACTGCTATATATAACCTCTTTTCCCAAGTCATGAAGAGATTTCATGAGCTAGTAGTTCAAAATTGGGGCCAATAATTAAAAAAAAACTTTTTACATGAAGTGATATGCTTCTTACAATACTATTGTTAAAGCACGTCTAGAAGACCGCTACCAAGCTCATACAAATATCCATGCATGGCACCAAAACACAGACAAAGAGCTATTGCAGGCCCCCTCCCTGTCTCTCTCTCTCTCATTGGGCCTAATAAAAAGTTCATGCCGTGAAGACTATTTACACGAATATCCATGCATGGAACCAAGCTCATACCAATATCCAAGAATGGCACCAAAACACAGAGAAAGAGCTATTGCAACCTTTCTCTCTCTCCCTTTCCCACTCTCTCTGTTTCTCTCTCTCCTTCCTTCTTATTCCTGAGTTGTACCATTTTTTCTCATCCTAATTAGTGATCTAATTCACACCACGAACAAGTGCTTTACATGCATGTACTTCAGCCAATGATAGACCTTTATGGTTCAACCAAAACAAAATTAGGTGAAGGCTTAAGGCTTATTTGGCGCATATCTTTAAATTAATGAAGTTAACACAAAATTTCAATCCGAAAGTTGGAGTAGAGTGTTCATCATGTCTAACTGAAAATAAAAATTGCACCATAAACCGAAAAGTATCTAAATCTACCTTTTCGTTTATTTGGGATGTAAGATAAAATTGCATGGAGTTTGTATGGCACTTACGCCCATATAAAAAAAAAACCCAGACCCCCATCTTCATGGAACCTCACAAATAGTTAGTTCGCTAACACAAGCAAGCATTTTTTTACTCATCAGAGCAACTGTCACTCCTCAAGATTTCGTGTGGAACAACTGAAATTCAGTATCAAAAACATTGTTGTGAATTTAAAGATTATTAAGATATTAAAGTAAGGTTGTATACTAAATGAAAGTACAAAAAAGATAGGCAGTATATTATTGTGGCAACTACCTAGTTATATATTTTTCTCTTGGTTTTACAATTTTGAGTCTTTTTGGCAACGTGGGAAAAAAGCCTATTGTCCATTCAGAAACCTGCAAAAAAGGTTGAACATGTATATTACCCAATCCCCGCAATAGGGATCTCATGTTTCATGCCTTAAAATTTTCTTCTACACATTCTATGTCCAAAGGGACCCTTCGTAGGGACTACATTGAAGTTATAGATTGGCCAGCTTATATTACCCAATCCCCGCAATAGGGATAATATTTTCCATACAAATAAACTAATCTATAGGCTTCATGAACTAATCTTTAGACTTCATTAAATTCTTAAACATCCTGAACGAAAACCGACTTTCTCAAAGTTGCAAACATTAGTGAACCAAAATATTTGTTTACTCACTACACTTTCTGGACATTTAGCTTGGTTATTTCTTGATGACGCGATGCAATAACTCGGCCAAACAATGAAAAGGGTGCCAAACTATTTTCTCTACCTTCTCCTCCTCAACGCAACCATGTAAATGACGAATAAACCAAAAAAGGCAAACATGAATAAATCAAGTAACTACTTTTTTAAAATGCTTGTTCCCAATGAACACTAAAATGCCTGTGTACATTAAGGTGGTACGGAAAGTACATACAAGAAAGCATTAAAGAGACCCCAATTTCAATATGAAGAATAGTAAAGATCGAGCTATGAACAAACCAAACATAACAACTCCTTAAGAACAACAACCACAGTGTATGAGTGAGTAAGAATTTCTAGGGGCAGCGTTGTTGTTATTGTGGTGTGCATATGAATTCGGTTTTGAAGCAAAAAATGTAAAAAAAGGGAGAAGAGAGAGAGAGAGAGAGAGAGAGAGAGAGAGAGATTAGTTGACAGTTCTGTACGCGCAAGCCTACAATGGCAGTTGACAATTCTGTACTCGCAAGCCTACAATGGCCAAGGGATGATTAAGGCTGGTCAAGCATTGGAGAACAAAGTGATCACTGCTACACACAAGTTCACTTCGAGTTGTCCTGACATGTGAAGCTGCTCAAACTATCATTAGTCCGTGTATAAGTTCCCCTACTCGAGGTAGTACAATTGAACAGGAAACCACGCACCTCGAATTCAAAAAGACGTACTCATTGACCGAAACGGTTTAATCAAATAATATGTTCATAGAAAAGAAAAGGTATGGAGCTAAAGGACTGAGGAAGGAAATGAGGTACCAGAAGGAATCCACTAAGGAAGAAGTCCCAAGTTGGCTTATCTAAGAAAATTGTTAACCAGAGTATTGTTTAGTTGATTTTGATACATGAATTCCAATTGTAAACATAATGCTATGAGTAAAACAACTGTAATATTGCCTTGACTCATAAACGAAGTTCATAGATTGTTGTTTATTATTTGATTTGAAGAGCATTGTTTATTATTTGGTTTGAAGAGCAACCAACAAAAGAGGAGAATGGAAATAATTCACCAAACAGCTGATGTGCAAAAGTGCAAACTAATGGTGTGCTTCAGTGCATACATTCAAACACGTTACATGAAATGGTAAAGCAAAAGATAGCATGAAGTTGTGCATCCATGGAGTACGAAAAGATGAGCAAAAGCGTGGACAATAGTTAAAAGCAAATTTGGTGTATTTGGTCAACTAAACTCAGAGTCGGCATACCGGAAGCGTAAGTTTCTCTTTGCTAGAAAGTCGAATGCTAATATACTACAAGATTTGAGATGCAATTTTGGTGACCATCAGAAGGTTGATCTCGAATTCATCATTTGGGGCGAATTCTTGCGTAGCATAAGAGCCGCTTCTTGGTGATGCATTGCTATACGCCTAAAGTTTGTCTTCGTGTTCTTGTGAGGAGTGCTTCCGTCGAGTTCTTGACACTATAAAGCAGTTATCGAAGGATGAGGGACGATTGGGAGGGAAGGGCACCGTTAGTTCTGGTTTCTTATTGTTGCGACGATCCGAGGTAGTGAGCGAGCGGCTATCCATTTGCATCGGTTTGAAAAAGGCCTAAAAATTTTGTAATATGTATTATCTTAGAGGGCATTTTGGTCATAAAAATGTGTAGAAACATAAACATTGTTAAACATGTTACACTTTTATGACAGAGAGAGAAAAACTTATGTTATATGTCTGAGATTACGGTACTTGGAAAGTTGATGGAGCGGCTGTTAGTGTTGGATGGGGATTGGGATGCTAGAGAGTTTGAATGTGGGGAGGTTTGTTGATGGTGGTTGGGGATTGGGTACAATGAGATAACAAAAGAGGAAGAAGGCAAAGAGGTTTTTTATTATGTTCATCCTAGGTCTCGACATGGATATGGGACTCTAGCATGAATGTAACGATGGCTTTGCTGCTTACGATGAAATCAAGGGGCTCTAGCATGAATGTAACAATGGCTATGCAGCTTCCAGTAAGCTTCCAGCACCTAGTCAATTCTCTATGAAGCAATGGATCACAGTAAATTTTCCAAGCTTATAATTTTTGGCCTTTATTTCTGTAGTTAGCTGCAACGCAACTACTGATCTGATGCTTGCATACATGGACTTTTTTCTTGGTGGGGATGAGAAGAGAATTGATCTTCCTCCTCGCCTTCATCAAAGATTTCCATTGTGCTTGCTGTTTGGAGGTGAGAGCAGTTACATGGCTCCATTAGCACATCACAGTTATAATATCATCACGAAGGGGGGCCATCCCCCCCCCCCCCCACCCCCACCCCCACCCCACCAAAAAAAAAACGGAAGTCTGAGAATTTTATTTAAGTTGTTTTAAATAGTAGGTAGTTATGTTTAAAATATTTACTAAAGTGCCACCATTTAGTTATTCACTGTATTAGATTTCATTTTGTAATGTTTTTTACTTTTTGTGCAACCAGCGGTCGTAGTCTTTATTTTTCTCGTTCCCTTGTCATCCTCATTCTTCCAAATTCTAAATCTCTAGAATTTAAAGTGAAGACTAATATTCAAGGTTAGGTCCTTTTTTTTCTTTCTTAATTTTTAAGTTAAATGAATCACTATTATGTGATTATTAGTCAAATTGCTTAATCTGTTTTGCATTTAACGTATTCAATCGTAATACAAATTCTTTATGTTAGCCGTTAATTTTTTTATGACATTTTGGTCCCCCCCCCCCCCCCCCGGGTTGGACTTCCTGGATCCGCCACTGCTCATGAGTCAGGTTTGATAAATGACATCAAGGACCTTTACCCCAGATCATGAAATGACATCATGTGATGAATCAAACCTTTCTCTTTACACTGTCTCTATGGATATATGTTCCAATAAAAAGCTTGTCTGTGTTTCGATACAATGATTAATTTTGGTGAAGTAAATGTATTACAGTAAGATGAATTTGTTATCATGTAGAAAGTGCACTATTCAGTGTATTGCTTTTTGTGGTTCTCAATTTGTAGAAGAAACTTTAAATCCCCCATTCCAGACCCATTACCGCATTATAAAGATAAAGGAAGAAAAGCAAATGACACTTCAAGTCTTTTTGGTGTATGTTCAGAGGTACAAGACTGAAGTTGTGAACTTCAGTCTTGTACCTCTCGATGGACCTCTTGACACTGTCAGGAGCATGCGCGACAAACCAGTCAAACCCCTCCAGCTGCTTGAACACTTCACTACCCAGGTCAACCTAAAAAACATGCATGGAAAATATGGCTAATCATTTCATGCATAGTCAATAAGGTGCACAAGTATAAATAGAATCATAAGTAAATGACTTACAATGTTCATCCCCCAGAACTGGTCGATGAACTCACATGGTGCATACGATGTCTTCCTCACCTGGGAAGGGCGATTCAACCTCGTGCGCGTCACCTTGAGAAACCATTGCAGGTACTCCTCAATACTAATGCCCGGGTTCTTCAGCGATACAAGGCTATCATACGTTTCCTGCCAAGTAATCCACTGTTACACCTCGTCGCTCAACATATCCAAGGCATCAGAACATCAAAGCTTAGCCCTTGACCCTTCCTGTATGGCCGCATGTCTACAGAGGGTTTTGGTATCCCGTGTAGACATCCAGCTTGCCTCATACTCGATCAGGCATTTGAAACTCACATACTTCGAAGACAATGAGCGGACCTGAATCAAACGTGCTATCACGTATGACAGCGAAAGTTGCCAACATCACTCATCCAACTGATGCATCACCTTGCAGTATGGCTGCCACATCACCTATGATGCCTCCAATATCTCTAGTTTGCCCTGATAGAACTTTAGATGGTGGTGAGGGTCTACCCGTCTCTTCCGGTTGGGCGTATGCCCCCAAGCCCACGCCCTAGGCCAAGTCTTATCATAATCATCCCACGGCCATGGATGACCCATAGGTAGCCGCTCGTAAGACCAAACCTGTGAATGCAAACATTATATGGAATTAGTAATTAATAATTAATCATGAATATATTGACACCTCAACCAAGAATACAATGCTCATACCTGTAATAGAGTCAGGCAGGTGGCAATGGACTTGGAACCCTTTCTCGTAGCTTTGTGCAGTGCTCGATATAGGTGCGCAAGGACAGCTGAACCCCACGAATACGAGTTTACCTCCCTAAGGTTCTCCAAGAACAACATATACTTCGAATGCACTGTGTTTTTCGAATGCGTCGGAAGTAATATAGCTCCAATAATATACAGCAAGAATGCCTCCGTATACGTCACCAAATCATGAGGAGTGTAT
Source organism: Escallonia herrerae (assembly GCA_033070095.1). Lineage (NCBI taxonomy): Eukaryota > Viridiplantae > Streptophyta > Magnoliopsida > Escalloniales > Escalloniaceae > Escallonia > Escallonia herrerae. The sequence continues at coordinate 6,718 of JAVXUP010003263.1, read as the reverse complement.
GCATTAGGTAGCGCACCATACTGCTCTCTCAGCCATCTAAGTTTGATATCGTTTGTTGTAAGAGCTTCTTTCAGAATTCCCAAAAAATACTGCCTAGCCATCTGAGCTATCGTTGCTAACGTCCTACCCAAAGTAATGGGTCTGCGTTGACATGGGAGGCCAAATATAAATCCGATGTCCTCTAATGTAATAGTCATTTCACCAAACCGAAAGAGAAATGAGTTCGTCTCGCTCCGCCATCGCTCAACTAGAGCGGATATTAGGCGCTCGTCGTGTCAAGACCAATAATGAAGGACGGTGAACATATATAAATTCTGACGGTGCAATATTTGTATTTGTTCCTCATTTAGTACCCACTCTTAGAGGTGACTTGTGTTTTGAATTATTTCCAAAACACCCCTTTCGACACCGTCAAATATATCCCTCCCGACATGGTCATCGTCATCGTATAGGATTGATGAATCAGAAGGTCCGGGGTTGAACTCTATGTCTCTAAGAAAAAAATATAATCGTAAACTAACTTAGCGTGCGTACTATTTACATTCCAAAACTAAAACAAGAACACGTAATCCTAGAAACAATCCCAATTCTGAAGGCCTAAAAACCCCCAATTCTGAAGGAGCACTAAAAAAACCCCAAATTTTGAATTATTTGACAAATCCCCCAAATTTGAAGCTCTAAAAAACTCTCAATTTCGAATCGCTAAAAAACCCTAATCTTGAGCCCTAAGAAACCCCAATTTTGAAGGCCTAAAAACCCCCAATTTTGAAGCCCTAAAAAACTCCCAATTTTGAAACCCTAAAAAACTCCCAATTTTAAAGTCCTAATAAACTCTAATTTAAAGTCCTAAAAAGTCCCGATTTTGAAGCCCTAAAAAACCCCCAATTTTGAAGCCCTAAAAACCCCCCAATTTTGAAAACCTAAAAATACCCTAATTTTGAATCCCTAAAAAACAGCCAATTTTGAAGCCCCCCAATTTTGAAGTCCTAAAAACCCCCCATTTTTGAAAAAAAAAATCCTAATTTCGAATCTCAAGCAAAACCCTAATTTCATAACTTAAAAGCCGCTAGTTCAATCCCTAATTTTAATTTCTAAAAAACCCTAATTTGAGATTATGGTTAGAACAATTTAACCATAAAATAAAGGCCAATTGAAAGATAAAGAAGTTTTAATTCATGAAATTAACATTGATTTATATGAAAATTAGAAATACTTACTTGCTTTGAACTTGATATATTTAAGGAAAATTTCCACTAATCTTCTAGCGGTTATCCACCGGTCTTCTAACGTAGAATTTTTTTGTTTGTGTTGTAGTGGAGATTATGTAAAAGATGGAAGAAAGAGTTGGAGAAGATGTTGGAGAGTGAAAAGGGGTTTCTGTTGAGAGGGGTGTTGGAGAGCCAAGAATTGGTGAATGTTATAAAAAGAGAAAAGGGATCCGTGAATGAGAGGGAGGGAGAGAGGGAGAGAGGGAGAGAGAGAGGGATCCAACGTGTGTGAGAGAGAGAGAGAGAGAGCTCGTTCAGGACAGAATCCCCCTAACCGCCACAAAAATTAGCGGTTAGGGGCCCACACCTCTACTCTTTGTAGCGGTCAAGGAGCATTTAATGCTCGGCAGGTGAGGGGAAAGTGGGGTAGATTGAGGGTTTATTTAGGATTTTTTTTAATGCATTTGTGGGTAGCTGAGGTTTTTTTAAAGGTTTTTTAATGCATTTGTGGGGTAGTTGGGGGTTTATTTAGGGTTTTTTAATGCGATTGAACCCCAACCGCCACAAAGAGTAGCGGTTAGGGGTGGGCCATTAAGTGCTACACTTTGTAGCGATTGAGGCTTTTTTATCCTAAGAGGGGTATTTCTCGATATTTTGTAACCGCTTTAAAGAGTAGCGGTTACCATTTTTTTTAAAAAAAAAAGTACAGATATGTTCCATCCACGAGTACACGTGGATAGCCAAATTTATGGTGGAGAAATAGTTATTTGTCCACCGATAAATGTGGATCGGCTCCCATATATATATATATATATATATATGGGAGCCGATCCCTATACCGGTGGAGAGATAACTATTTCTCCATCACCTATCTAGCCGTCCACATGTGAAAGAGGACGGCACATATCAACTCCTTTTTTTTTAATTCTTTGCCTAACCTCTTGAAAGAGAAGCGGTTAGGAAATTTTCCAATCACGCCCTTCTTTTCCCTTGGGGTCTTTCTCATTCTGTCAAAAATTAAAAGACTCTCTCATCCCGCATTCTTTTTGCAGACATAAAACCACAGCTGAATCACGGCGGGGGCAGAGCTGTTAAGGAGATGCAGGGCCAATGGATCTGAACAGGCGACGATGCCGATGGATCTGAACCAGCGGCGACACCAATGGATCTGAACTGGGGCGGTGCCACCATCTCTCTATCTCTAAACTATGGAAATAACAATGGTGTTGATATGTTGGTGCAATTGGTTATGGTGTTGATGCGTGGGTACATGGTGGTGTGCAGTGGTGTAGATAGGTGCTTATGGTGTCTGTGGTGGGTTCGTTGGTGTTGTGGGGTGGTACTGTGGTGGTGGTTGGTGGGCACGGTGGCAATGGTGACGTGATGTCTTTGGATTGCACGGTGGTCTGTTGGTGGCAATCGTGGTTTGTGGCAGGTGTTGTTTGGCAAATTCCTTTGGTGGCCACCATGGTTGTGGCAGTGTTGTTTGGCGGTAAATTAAACCCCATATTGTTGTATTGTTGAAATCACAAGAAATGCATGAAGAAGAAACGGATGGAAGAACAGGACGGAACTAGATGAAGAACAGAAAGTTGTTTCTTAACTGCTTCTAAGTACCGTAGCGGTTAACCGCCACACTTAGCAGCGTTAGATATTATATTCTTGCCTTTTTTTGTTTTGGGGGGCACACAAGGGCAGTTTCGAAAAAATTCTTAACCGTTATAAGGAGTAGCGGTCAAGCCAGTTAGAGCAAAAAAAATGGTAATTTGTGCCGTCCACTTTCGCACGTGGACGGCTAGCTCCACCGGCATATATATATATATATATATATATATATATATATATATATATATATATATATATATATATATATATATATATATATATATACACACACACACACACACACATGCGTGTTTCCACATGACATTAATTTCGTGTTCTTGGCAGTGGTGATTGCTAAGAAGAGAGAGAGAGAGAGAGAGAGAGAGAGATTAAGGCACGAAAAATGATTGAGTACGTAGACAGCCATCCACCTACGCTCGGTCAAAATGAATGAGATTCACTCGTGCATATGCGGCTTCCTAGTCCTTAAATTGTAGTTCAGATTATGGACTAATAGATAGTTATAGTGTTAACAGCTCATAGCAAAACTTATTTGGAAGGAGGTACATCGTGCTACAATTTAGTACTTTAAGAACCAATTCGTACTTTAGGGAATGAAGTCCTAGTAATTTAGGAACTTGTTTTATTATTGAAAATAATATGTGAACTCTTTTGTCAAAGAAAATAAAAAAGAGTACACTCGTGCTCACTTTCTCCTACTTTTTTCTACGCGAACAAATATCAAAGGCCTCGTCACTCCTCCTTATAATGACAGAACTCCTTGCTTTGAACTTATCAATATGAGCAAGTGTCCATGACAATGACTTGTTGCATAGTTTTCCCATTTTCATCAACTTGGAACAACAGTTGTTGTCAATCTTCTTCAGGAAGAAAACATAATCAAACACCTGCCGACCACATTGTCTGGTGATAACATTCAGTCAATCTCCCAAAAATTTGTAATAACCTCTTCTAGGTTGCGGAGGAAGTTTCTGGCCGTACCATGGATCTGAGGGATCTATCTTGCAAGGCATTTCCTCTTGTGGCTATAACTTCAATTGCACCATAGGCAACAATTAGGGCTACCAATACGAAAAAACCCTGCATGAGCCTTTCCATTCTATTGTGGCTTGATTTTTTATGGTAGCTTGGTAGTAGTTTTATAAACTGGAGTTGTAATTTATATAGCACTTGGTGATTGAAGTCCGTATGTTCGAGCAAACCCGTTATTTGCTTAGTCTTATTAATTTATGAGCTTTAACTTTAGTTTCCGCATTGATGAATGCTTGATAAGCTTTAATCAAGTTTCTAGATTAATAAATTCTTGCACTAATCAAGATTTTCGTTACGCTAATGAAAAGAGTCAAATATACCAAGGACCTCCATACTTTGACCCAAATCTCAATTTGGTCACTAGATTCACATTGGGCTATAATGGTTGTTGGACTTGTCTACTGATTCAACTCAGTCCTTTTGTTATCCAGACCAAAGGAAAGCACCACCATAATTCGACCCAAACATAGATTCGGTCACTAGATTCCACTCACGCTATAATTGTTAATGGAGTCGCCCGTTGATTCAATTGAGTCCCATTGGTTATTTTTGGTTAACTCCATCCCCATTAATTGCCCAGGCCCATCGTACATGGAGCTTAAGCGAGGACAGACTTGTTAGAAAACCAATATTGATTATCTTTTCATTATTCTTTCTTCTATCAACCAACTGCCTGCCACAACCACCCTATACCCGCAAATCTCGGACCTAGGAGTATTGTCGAGTGGGTACAAATAAATGCACCTAAGGTACACAGGATCGATATGGCGAAGGTTCGTATTGCAGTGGACATAATAGTTCAAATTATACAAATCTAATAAATCACCAAATTGGCATAAGCTTTAGCACTACCAGACATTACCAATTAAATTACCAAAGGCCCAATAAACCATATTAAGTATGTCATGTATGCTTATTAAACAAAGTTGAGACAGAAAATTTATGTAGGTAACAAAGCTATAACTAATAAAGTAACAGCAAAAAACACATGGCACTCTCAACACCTCACAAAAGCAAAACAAAGCAAATAATGTCATTTATGAAACCAAAGAACAATTTTGGCGGACGTAAATAGCAATTTATGTTCTTAACCTATAGAAGATACAAGATCCCGAAGTTCTCTAAGTTTACAGAGTAGATACAAATCTTTAAAAACCGGAGGTTACTTTTGTTGGAAATGTGTTTCAAATTTGACTATTTATATCTAAGAATAAAATAAAGTTCATTGAACTTTAGTTTTCCAAAATATAAATTCCATGAACTTGAGGCTTATTAAGTTTACAAATGGTTTTATTCTTTGAATATTGTTTTTCTAAATGAATTTAAAGATTCATGAACTTCCCATGTATACTTTTTGGATAAGTATGACCTATCTTTTAGTTCATTGATTCTATAGATTCATTGATGAATCTTGAATTGGTATGGTTCAAAGAACTTATTAAGGTGCAAAGAACATACATTTACAACTACGAGTAAAGGTTTGGAAGTTGACAACAAGAGAAGAGACACAATCTTCACTTAAGAGAAAAATAAGTGAACTAAAAGCTTGTTTCAAACTCATGTTTTGATCGATCAGAGGTGGATACACGATCCATTGAAAAAAGTGCAACTCTCTTAGATGAATAGTGAATCTCGGCTTGGTTGAATCTCGAAAATAGAGCTGTCAAATTAGTCTTCCGTTTGCTCATGGAAAAGGCTTCAAATATCTTCAAAAAGCGTTTACACGCCTCTAAGCCTTGGTTCTGTCAATATGCTAATTCGAGTATTATTGCTCACTATTTCTGAATTTTATGTGCGTTTGTTCCAACAAATTGAAGATAATTTTTGCTCATGGCTACTTTATAAAATGTAGTTCCTTAGTTCTAATCACCGATTTTAAGTTTTTCCTTAAAATCGGTGATTTTAATCGATGCTTTGATCGATGGAATAAACTTTCAGAGATGGCAAACTAAGATGGAGTTTTCCCTTCATCAACTTATGTCATCTTATCTATTAACTCAACCATGTCCAGTGACCCCAACTGGAGAGTTCTCATCCGATCAAGTGAAAGCAATTAATGATTAGATTGCAAAGTGGAATGATGATAACTACTTTTGTAGAAATCGATGGGATGAAAAATTCTTTATGATCTAGTTGCAATTGGGACTAAAAGTTTTATGGTAGAGAACGAAACTGAATGGTGGATTGACAGTGGTGTTTTCGTCACATTGCAAAAGACAAGAATCTCTCAAACAATATGAACTAGTGGAGATGGTATGGTAATGTACATGGGTAACTCTTCGTCTGCAAGGTAATTAGAAAAGGTATGGTTAAACTTCACCTTACTTCTGGAAAAGTTATTACCTTGAAAGATTTGCTTCATGTTCCCGATATTCGTAAAATTATTATCTTTGGAGCTCTTCTATCTAAGCATGTTTTAATATGGTATTTGAAGCTGACAAATTTGTCTTCTCAAAGAATGGTATGTTTGTCGCCAAAGGATACGCTGTAAATGGCATGTTTAACCTTGGTGTTGAAAATAAGGTTAGTTCTGCCTATATTGCTGAGTCTTTTGAATTATGACATCAAAGGTTGGGTCACGTGAACTATAACTCTATTGGTTGCATAGTAAATGAAGGTCTTATAAGAAAATATGATAAAAAATGATCAATGTGTCATTTGTAGCAAGTGCAAGATCACTAAGAAACCCTTCAAATCAGTTGAAAGGACATGCAGTCTTCTTGGATTACACGGATATTTGTGAAATGGACTTCGTTCGCTTCACGATGTGGTAAATGTTACTTTATTACCTTTACTGATGACGATTCCTGATATGCCTATGTGTATCCTTTGAAATCTAAGGATAAGCTTTT
>JAVXUP010003262.1:0-77270 GCA_033070095.1 Escallonia herrerae | reverse complement strand
AGAAAGCCCAGCAATTAATAGATATGATGTTCATATGAAATGCTGAGAATTGTTCTTTTGGATATGTTTCAAAAGAGAATGCATTAGTGTGAACCTAAACACATATTCCGTTCAAATGAAATGCATAGTGAAAATAGAGTACGAGGCAATTTTGGAGATAAAGCAAATTAGAAATGCTGACTTATCTTTGGAAGAGCATGGAGAAGTCTTTGAATCCAAAAACTTTTTACGTGGAAGTAAAGGGAATAAAGATAAGCTAACTCTTATCAAGTTTTAATGTTATGCCACACAAGAGAGCAGAACAAGGGGCTTCCATTATCAAAAGAAAGGCTGAGCAGTTCAACTCGGGGAGGAAGAAAAAAAGAAAAGGCTTTTTGGCAAAGAGGATGGTTAAGGAAAAAAAAAGAGAAGAAGCAGAGAAGAAGAAAAGAAAGAAGAAAAAGGGAGAGACGAAGAAGCTGTTTGGCAGAAGCCAAAGAAAAGAGCAACAAAACAGAGTTAAAAAGGGGGTTCCAAGCAAAAGCTAAGAGCCACTTTGCCAGTTTATGTCGAAGTTGTAATATTCGGATGCTAGGTATAGCTCTCCCTCTCCTCTCCACAGTTACATTTATTTTTTTGTTCTCTTTTGATCTCAGTGTGAAATATGTTACTGTATCAAGTCCCAATATGGGGACCGCACAATCAATGAGAACTAAAATATTTATGCACGTTTCGCTAACAAAAACAGAAAGGAAAGCTGGATAGCTGCTGTTTGTGGAAGTGCTTGGCAGTCAGGCAACCTTGCAGCTGAGCTTCCTGAACCTGTTTTGGTGTTAAAACAGGAAACAAAATATTTGGGGAACAGCGGTCCCATGCGCAAAAGCAAGTATACACCAAAAAAAAAAAAAAAGAAGAAAAAGAAAGAGAAACTGCCTACTCATTTTTTGGCCGAAATATGTCCACTGTTATGTTTGTCAACTTATCTTCTCCGTATATTCTTATAACCCCTTTCCTTTTATGGATTCCGTTGTTCAAAAAGTGAAACGCAAAGACTATTTTCTAATAGAATTTGTAAAATGCGATGGGGAAGTGTATAATTGTGAAGTGCCTAAGAATAGTTGTAATTATTAAACACATGTGGATATAGCTATCTATATATTCGTCTTCTCCTTTATTGCTGTATTATTTACGGCTGTACGGATCGTGCTCTATCAAAACAATTTTTCTATTTTCTATTCAATTATGCAAAATTGAAACAGGGGAATTATCATTAAGACTGGCATCCAAGAAGCACGGATTCTAGTGCAGGTGCAGAAACGCGGATACATCATGTTTTCAGAAATTAGGATTCCTGTGCGGCAGGGATATGGAAAAAAAAATTATGGAAAAAAGTTTTTAACATATGTTATTTGTGTGCAATGAAGAAACTAGTATTTTAAACAAAAAAAAAATGATAGTTCGTTAATTTAGTGGGCTGCTTTAGAATTATTGAAAGTACATAGCCAAATATGACAGTAAAGTTCACAAGTTCTGTACCCTATCTTATAAACAACTCTCACCCTAAACAAAACCTCACATTGACAACATCGACGGAGCTATCAATCATAGCTCTGCAACAAGAAGCTGTCGCCGTTGCTGTTGGGCGCCTGTCGCCGCTACTACAGGAAGACTATTGCCACTACAGGCGCTCTCCGAGGTAGGTTCTTCTCTTCTCCTTGTTCTTCTTCTACCTCTCTGCTCTCTGCCAAAAAAACCTAGGTGGGTATCCTTGCCATATTGATCTGCTTTAATACCATCAACCTCTCTAAGTCAAATTAAATGAGGATTTGGCTGCATTTGGATTTCTTTATCTTCACCGCATGCATTGATAGTTGAGTATGGATTACATAGTTCCTGGACCTGAGCTAAGATCTTAAGAACTTAGTAAGACTCATGTCACAAATCAAGTTCGTAATCTTTTGATGTCGGCCGAAGTGATCCGTTCTCTTCTTCGGCACAACTTGCAGGGGCTTTTGGGGTGCCACTTCCTTGACGAGGAAGTGCCAACCTAAGCAGCCGGCCTTGTGCTTTTTAGTCATGCTTTCTCCATTTGCAACCTTATTCACAAATTCATGCCCGAGTCCATTGTAATCCTTTAGGTAGTCAGGCATAGTTCTGCAGTAAGGGCAATAGTTGGGCTTAATGGAGGGGAGAGGGTAAGAGAGCTACGCTCAACTAAACCTTAAGAAGTTCCTTAATAGTGCACAAGTCACAAGAATAGTCATAGAATAACTTCAACAGAGTACGACACAAACTATTTCCAATCATCATAACTACATTGTGTAGTTAATATGAAACTTACTTGGACATGTGTATTACTGGTGTAAGAAGTTCCGGAACAAAAGGAAAACAAATTAATAACAAACAAATGACGAAAGTCTATAATGAAACCAAAGAAAGCTCCGTTGGCACAATCATGTTAAGATCCTTATACCAAGTTCAATTTGAGAGATTCCAAACAATCAGCACCATCAACCCTGATAAAGAGGCTATCATCATCCATGGACACTTACATTTCTGTCATCTTACAAATTATGAACCTATTTGAGCAAGGACACTTATTTCCAGTAACTATTTTCATGCAGATGCTGCTGTATATATTTCAAGGTTCAAGTTAGTCTCCCAAATTTGAAATTCCTCCCGAGAGCGCGCACGCGTGCGAGAGAGAGAGAGAGAGACGCTAATCACAACACTCCCAAGAACTCCAGTACCTTGTGAAAGGGATGAAAACCCATGCTTTGACCGGTTAATGATGCAAGAGTTCAGATGAATAGCTCCACAACACTTGATGAAGCCATCATCATGAAAGAAATGGTGCAGGTGTTAAATGACTGTACCAGGCTATGGCAAAAGGCAAGGATAAATATGGAGAATGCAATGAGTGCCTCCTATGAATGTTGTTATGATGAAAAAATAATAAAACTAATGCTGCAAGTTTAATCGTATAACAAAGAAACTTGAAGCAAAAGAAAGATGCAGTGGAGAGAATAGACGGGGGGGAGATTGCTGAGACAGGGAAAGAGAACTTCTGCAGTTTCAATAAAAGTTTTAAAACAAGCTATATATTCCATTAATACAACTGTCGGTCATTCCATTGTTGAACAAAGACTAATCCTTATACAAATGACAATGCAATGAAGATAACCATTATTAAATTCCTAAGATGCAAGGTTGCACAACACAACAAACGTAAGTGTGAATCTTGCACAGCATAACTATCTACTATGTGCAAGTGTCTATTAAGTGGACCAATCTGATATTTTTTGGCAAGGATTTTCAAATACGAATTCTTCCGAGGAGAAAAAGAATCTCAACTTGTGTAGTCCAATTGAAGGTAAACAAAAGAAATAAGTTTACGTTCACCAGAATTCTGGGTGTGCAATGTTATTAATTGGAGTGTTATCTCGATACTTTTCCTTCCAAAAGTTTATCTCTTGACACAAATAAAGCCATCAATTGTAGCAGAGAACTTAGAGAGAGTATTTATAACTTCCCTAAAAGGTCGATTTAGCTGCAACTCATAATCTTCATTTTGTTTTCGAAAAGACATTGTTCCCCGGGAACATACACATGCAAGCATGCACAGTCATCCACAAACAGAGACCTAAAGTTAATCAACAGGACAGGTCAAAGATTAGTGCTCTAACGTACCATAATCAGCTACAGTGACAGGACTCTTATCGGACTTTGAATGGACATCAGATTGCAGCAATCCCTTTTGCACCTTCTACAAAGTGAAGCGTCAACCATACGTCAGTCTACATTTGAAGAACAAATAAATGAACACCCACAAGAGCACCTAGAGCCATACCAATGCACTCAAGTAAGGCAACATGTCATAAAGTATAGAGCACTATTATGACTGGAGCATTAAGCTTTGATCAAGGACGTGAATTATGTGATTAACAACTCAACTGTTGACTGCCAAAAATAACCAATAGCTAAGTACTTGGTACAAGAAAACACACACACACACACACGTGTATATGTGTAAGTCTATGTTTATGTATGTCCGTGTATGTATACGTATGTATATATACATGCGTGCGTGTGCGTATATAACTGCCATTTTCACTTTTTGTTCCGACAATTTGATGGAAAATGAAAGGGAGAAAAATATTTTCATTTCCATCCTCCTATTTTTTAGGGCCCTTATGTGTCTTAAACTTATATTAAATGCGGTTAATATCAATTTTGTAACACTTTCTGATTTTTTTGATAGCGGTCAATGCAATTTCTTTACTGCCGCAGTTTCTACTCCTAGAATCAACTTGAATTCGGGACCATTATTCGAAATCTTAGTGAAACACTGAATTTGTGCCTTTAAGCTGAGTTTTGCAAGATTCGTCCCAGACATTAATGGGGCGTAAAACAATGAAAAAAATGATTTTGACGTAATAACTACATATTTAAAAACCTAAGGCAGTGGATACTCCACCAAGTGAAGACATGGCACGCATCCCAGGGAATTGCACTTTAGAAATAAGGAAAAATCTGTGTGTGTGTGTGTGTATTGTGGTGTGGTGTGGTGTTGGGGGGGGGGGGGGGGGGCGATGGTTGGGGTTCAAAACATATCGCAATTATATATAAACACACAAAGAATAGAGAGAGAGAGAGAGAGAGAGAGAGAGAGAGAGAGACATACTAAGAAGAAAATAGTTATGATCTTCATGTACAAACATACAGATGCTCAAGGAATTTTGGGAGTTAATCCTATGTTTTCTTTTCTTCTTTATTCTTTGTAAGCATCTGTATACTGCAACCAGACCTAATGTCAGTCTTTTCCCGCAGACAATATACTAATATTGAAGCCAAAACAATTCCAAAAACTCAAGCCCTCTACCATCGCCATTAGTAAACTTAAAACTCTTCAACTACCTCGTTGGTCATTGGCAGCAAATCCAACAAAATACAGCCATTAGAAATCCTTCTTCAGGCTGTTCTACATCCTAATGTCACATGGATATCCCTGTTGGAATGCCTTGCCGTAACCTAGCTGTAGATGTTGAGCAACCTTGTCCTTTTCCTTTTCAAACTCCGGGATGGTGTGCTGTCTCATATGCATGTATATGCCTAAAGATGAAATAACTAGTGAGCGGCATGAACGTTGCACCGCGACGCATGGTTAAAACTTTCAGGTTGGAACTCCTGAAACACAGAGATCCTCTATCTACAGAATTGTATTGCCAGAAAGATTTGTTCTTCCAACAACTTTCTTCTCATGTCACACTAACCATGCAAAAAGATCGCTTAGTTCCTATATTCTTGATGCAACAGAGAAAACAGTTGGAGAACTAAACTTGATGTATTCTAGTGCTACTAAGATAAGATGATAGTGGTGGGTTAGAGGGTCACTAAGATTATGTAAGTGCGCATTTTTTAGTTGTGTTGCAAGTGCATTAGTAGCTTGTACTATGTACTCTAGTCATACTGTTGGAAATCAAGTGGAACGGGACAGAGTGCGTTTCCTCCTGGAATTTTACTTTCCCCTTTCTATTAGTGTGCGCGGGTGTGAAGGGGCGAGTGGCCCTTTGCCTCCAACCAAAACAACCAGATTCCAAAGTCAACAGACACATAAGTATGTTGGACTAGAAGTTCACATGATAGATCTGCCACCAATTCCATACAACTGAAGATCACACGGTTGCCTTCTGACTTCACACGACGTGACGCTATGCTCTCAAAAGCCATAACCTGAACCCCAGCCCAGCGCCCAGACCAAAGAAAGAGGCGAACCTACAGTCTAAAATTGGCCACATGCAATACATTTACACAGCAAAGAAAGCAGAGAGTGAGTGGTAGTGCCTGGCAAAGGCGAGCAGCAAGAGAAGCGGCTTTCTTGGCAGCAGCGAGTTCCTTGTCATACGACATTGAAGACGCAACTGTTCGACCTTCGCGGCGGAGAGAGGATACGGGTTTTGCTTGGATATTGGGTTTTGAATAGAAGACTTTTCTTGTCAGTAGATTTATAGATCCCGATGATAACGTCATAGCCATTTCTCTAGTGAGCACTCTCACCGGCGTCTCCGGTAGGCAAAGGTACTGCAAGTGTTACCTGTCCCTTTTTTTTTTTTTGGCAATGAAGTGATCCAATGGATTGTTGCTGGCGCCCTCGAGCCGTTCACGAACGGTTCGTGGTTCGTTCTCTATAAAATTCGTTCATATTCGTTCGTCTAATATACGAATAGAATAAGTTTTTGAACTCGTTTAATAAACGAGACAAACATGAACATTTCAAAATATTCACAAACGTGTTCGCGAACAGCTCGTCTAATTAATTAATTATAATATGTTTAAATAATTAATATTTACTTAAACCATATAAATGAAAATTTAAATCTAGAGGCCTTGAAATCGATTAGTCCAAAACTCTAAGCCCACTTGTTAATATAGCCCATAGAAATGAAGTCCAACGTCTCAAAAGCCCTAAGTATATAAACTAAAACTAAAACCTAAACCTTCACACTCAAGTGACAAACTTTCTCAAGCAGCAGCCGCTCCACTCCCTGTCTCCCTTGTCTGAAAAACACACCCGCACTCCCTCATCTCAAACACACACCCTATTACAGATCGCAACAGCCAGCAGCCGCACTTGATCTCCCGTCACCTCCCTCATCTCAAACACATACACCCCTCATAGATCGGCAAGCCTCTCTACCTCGCAATCGTTGCCTCTCTATCTCTCTTTCTCTCTTCATACATGGACATCCTGTCGCCGGAATTTGCTTCCACGGGAGTCACCGGAATTTGCTTCCACGGGAGTCGCGTGAATCTGCTTCGACAGGAGTAGAAGGGGGAAAAAGCGGTGATGTCTAAAAAAGATCAAGACCTCTTTTTCATTTTTTATTTTGTATGTATCTTCTGTCTTTTGATTTTGAATTTTTGATTCATTATAGCGTGATTGTTTTAAGAATTTGAGATTTTTTAGCAAATTTATGGATTTGGTTGTTAGGGAGAACACAAATACAAGTCAAGTTTGCGAACTCGTGTTCGGCTTATATCATTAAACGAGTTAAACGAGTCGAGCCCAAGTTTGATAGTCGCGAACTCGAGCCGAGTTCGAACATTATATTTTTTGCTCTAAACGAACTCGATTCGAGTTCTAACATACCGAAACTTAAACGAACCGAGTTCGAACACACCCATATTCGGCTCGAACTCGGTTCGTATACAACCCTAATTGTTGCAGTGGCATACAGAAAACTTAACGAACAATGCATGGGGCTAATTAGAGTTTTTTCCGTGTTTTTAAACTTATAATTACCTACTTACTCTATTTTGAGACTTATTTACCCCGCATGTCATACTTTTAGAAATCGCGGTTTAGAATCACGACTTTAAAGTAAAAAAAGAAATTTAGAACCACATTTTTGTTTCTTTTTTCTCATTTTCTACGTAATTTCTCAAATTTTAAGAAAACTTAATAAAAGAAGAAACTATAAGAAGTAAAAGGCTAGCGTTTGGTTTTCATTTCAACAAAAATCGTGGTTAGAAACAACAACTTCAAAAGAAAGCGCCTTTAGAAATAACGATTTCTATTGAAACATGATTCTCGAAGGCGATTTATATTAATCAACATTGGTCTCAAAATATTGTTACAAATCATGATTTATTCTAAAGACGTGGTTTTGAAAATGCGATTTCTATTTCTCAACCTCAATATCTTTTTCTTTCCAAATATTCTTTCAATTTTATTTAAATTAGACAAATAAAATGGGAAACATATATATACACTAAAGACGTAATTCTAAATCACGTTTTCTACTTTAAAGTCATGTTTCTAAATCGCGATTTTTAAAAGTGTGGTGTGCGGGTATATAAGTTTCAAAATGGAGTAGATAGTTAATTAAGTGATGCCAAGGAAAGTGGGTTCATACCTATGTCGAGGTGCCACAAAGGATGCAGTTTGAGTCAGCTGCCAAATGTACAAAGTGAGAAGCAGTAAGGATGGAGTAAGAGCAGAGAGTAAGGCTCCCCAGATAGGCCGTGAGGAGTGGCAGTGCTGTGGAGACAAGGCTGAAGCGAGCACAGCCGGCAGTCGATAATCCAAGCTAAGGTCCACGTTGGGGTCCAATGTCACGGTCAATGTTATGTCCAATGTCACAACCCAATTATATTTCTCTCTCTAGAATTTAAGAGCTCTGGATTATAGAGTGAGAAAGTCCAAAATGAATTCTAAAGTCCACTATTTATGGGAAAAAGTATGCATGTGTCATCAATTGCCACATGTCATCCCTTGGAAGTGATACATCACCAGGGATCCAAAAATACCAGTGCTCCATTGGACTGTCGATTCCCAAATTCACGTTGTCTGCCCCACACAGCGTTGCTCTACCTGTTTGAAAAGACTGACCACACAGCGTCGACATGATCAGAGTAAGCTCATTGCCTAGAAAGAACCTGACAGCGGTGAGGTAGAGTCCCTGTGCCCAACTGCCATGCAGCTAGACGCAATGCCCCCCAAAGACCTACTCTTGTCTTCAAGTGACCTTATGGTCATCATCCTGGGGGCGCCGATGATCACCAGTAAAGTGAGTAGACATGGTCACAGCTCAGACGTGCCTAATGTCATGCATGTCACCCCAGGCGGCGATAGCTTCTGTGGTAGCAAGCATATCCCGCTGCGAAGGATCCTCATGCCGGAGCACTACGAGCATAGCACCTTGAAATGATGCACACTCCGAAGAGTGGGTCAAAGCAAGTTCCACATCCATGGAGGGGCGCATGGTGTGGTGAATAAGTGCGGTGCCCGGAGGAATGTAACATGATTGTGGTGCACGGGGCACAGTGCCAACAGCACGAGACATGATTATGTTACACGGGTGTAGTGCCAACAGTACAAGACATGATTGTGGTGCATGGGCGCGGTACCAATGGCCGAGACATGATTGTGGCGCATGGGCGCGAGAACATCTGTCGCATAATAATATATGGTGTGGTGGTGCATAAGCGCGATGCCAACGGCACGAGACATAATTGTGGCACATGGGCGCAACGACGTCAATCGCGAGACAATACCTGATGCCTAGGGCACATGCCATGGAAGTGGCGCGTGGGCAAAGGCATGCGCCGTGGAGACAGTGCGCAGCAACGAGCGACGGTCATTACAGAGACAGCATGCTGGCGACAACGGGCATCATGCAGTCACAGGTGATGGATAAGCATTGTAGACAACATGGTGCTCGAATGAGTGCAAAAGAAAAGGTGGCCGCCGACCCCCCACGGTGAAGGTGGCCGACCCCTTCCCCCCCTTGAGGGAGGTGGCTGACCTCCCCCTCCCCCCTTAAGAGAGGTGGCAGACCCCACACAGGTAGGTGACTGACCCCCTTAAGGGAGGTGGCCGACCCCCCCCCCTCATAAGGTAGGTGGCAGGCGAATTCCTTCTTTACATGCTTTTAAGTCTTGGTGACACGAAAATCAATTTAGTTATGAATTATAACAAAAAAATTAATAAAAAATACATGTAACTTGAGCGTGCGCATTTTGACCATGACTATATTATGGACCCCTATTGACTATGTGACGTGTCATGCAAAACGGACCCCTGGTGGGCCCTTGGGTGCGAACAAAGTAGGTTGGGAAATATGCCCCCTGCATGTGGTGTACGCGAAGGGGCGACCTGAGCGAACGCCGCACGCATAAACATCATCGCATGAAAATGACACGTAGCATAAAAAATGCGTTAGCGGATGCGATAGTAGTGCGTATTTTGATGAGCAAATTTTTTTTTTTGTGAAGGAAAAAAAATTTGGTAGCCCAAAATTTTTTGGATAGCAGAAAGAAATAACGATGAAGAGCATGACATGCATTTTCGCTAGCGGTAGCACAAAAAGGAGAATGATAGCGCTAAAATGGAAATTGTATCGCAAAATGGGATTGCACAAAATTTTTTGGCAGGGGCAACTTAATAATGAAAAAGTTTGTGACATCATTTTTAACAAAGTGCAAAAGAAAAATGCTATCGCGAAATGGGGTTATGCGTTAAAAAAGAGTTGTTGGCATTTTGGGGGAAAAGACTTTGATTTTGAAATTAAATGAGTGGCCAAGATTGAATCTTGGACCACATATAAAAAGGGGGTAGGTTGGAGTCTTTCACTTCCTATTCATTCATTTAAGACATATATATATATATATATATATATATATATATATATATATATATATAAAGAGAGAGAGAGAGAGAAAGAAAGAGAGAGAGAGAGAGAAGGAGGGAGAGAGATGGAAGAGCGAAGAGAAAGAAGAAGGAAGCTTGAAGACCCACCATGGCAAGGCTAAGGACTTTACAAGAAACACATAAGGGAGGTAAGGGGGTTGGAGCAAGTGAGAGTGAAAAGGAGAGGGGTGGTGGCCAAACCTGCTCGACCAACCCACTATCTTTGGTTGTGGCCAAGGGGCAGCATGGAGAAGGGGCTGTAGGTCATGGGGAGAGGGAGGAAAGACGGGAGGGGAAGAGAGGGAGAAGGGGAAGAGAGGGAGGAAAGAAGGGAAGAGAGGGAAGAAAGAAGGGGAGGGGAATAAAGGGGATAAAGGGGAAGGGGTTCGACCGTGTTGGGTGAGGCGGCCACTATGGATGGCTCGGCCGGTTCAGCTGGGTCGGCCAGATTGGGGGTTTTGGTGGGGGTGTTAGGGAGGGAGAAAAAGGGGAAGGGGAAGGAGACTGGAGGGAAAAGGGAAAGGAGAGGGCCCGAAGGTCTTTTGGCCGAAGTCGGGTCATTGGGCAAAGGGAAGTCAGCCAGGATAAGGGGGTTGACGGGTGCAAGGGGGGTCGACATGGTAGGTGGGTGGGTCGGGGTGAAGGTTGTCAGTAGGGGTGGGAAAGTAAAGTGGAAAGTGGCTAAGAGAAGCGGGGAGATAGAAAGGCCAAGGGATCAAAGTGGGGCAACCGACACAGTGGTTAAGGAGGCCGACCGAGATGATGTCGAGGCCGATCAAGGCATCGGGGGAGGCGAGCACACCGAGACGAGAAAAGGTGGTGAAAAAAATGATGAGGCAGAAGCAATGGGCAAGGCCACGGGGTGGAGCGACTACCTGGTTACGACCATCGTGGGGCACGACGACCGCACCCATGCTAACGCATTGGGGCACCAAGGCCGCGGTAGCACCGACTGGGGGGTCGGGGGTGCCATTGATATTTGATGACAGCAGGGTAAGGACCTCTGATCCTGAGCTGAGCAAGACTAACACTTTGTTAGCAGTGAAGGGGGTCGTGCCCAGTACCACTAGACTGGGAAGTATGGAGGGACTTGTCTATTCGTGTGGCCGATGGAGCTTTTGCTTTGTCTTGGGGTGGTCTGTCGATAGGTGAGGAGCCTCGGGGTGCGATCACCTTATGTTTAAGCTCCGAGTTGGGAGGATGCACTGGTTATGTCGCCGAGGCATATACCAGCCTTGCTGGCTGAGAGGGAGGACATGCCTTGGTCGCCCGTGGTGTTCAAGAGCCATAGTGTGATGCCGACAGGGTGGGACTTCTAGTGCGACTATATGTTGGAGTGTCCGAAGTTGACTGGGATGTTGTGGTCATTGGGGTTGCTACCGGCGATATAATTATCGCGAGGGGACTGGAGCTATTCAGGAATACAGCGGGTATGAAACTACTACTGTCGAGCTGGAACACCCAATCACATACTTTGTGACAGAGTTCAGAGAGATCGGGCCGATATTGCTTGATGTTATGATGCTTATAGGGTTGCCCATGCACGGGGTGGAAGATGCGCGGGTGACACAGCTGAGCGGGGATGAGCATGTGTTACAGATGCAAGTGTTGGACATCCTGGCCGAGGTGAGGCCGAGGTGAGGCCAAGGTGAAGCGGCAAAGGAAGGGGACATATGGTGGGTGGATGAAGCATTTCTTTGGTGCTGTGCAAGCAAAAACAGACAAAAGTTGGGTGATACTGCCACCTTTGTTATGGGGCCGTATCATGGCAATGAGAGGTATGAGATGGTGGCCTTCTTAGCAATGTTCCTATCAAGGTAAGCTCTATATTGTCTCATTTCCTTGTCTTATGTATTTTGTATAGTTGTCACTCTTGTCATGCATAATATATATATCAAATTTGTACTTAGGAAAATTGTGTAGTTGAGAACGCTTCACTTTGCCATGCACTGCACTATAGGATAGAGCCTTGATATATGTTGTATGTCTATACCTCTGGGTTTGTGTTCAAGGGGACACCAGAGGATGGCATTACCCCTAGGGTGTTCCCATTGACTATTCGGATGGCATAGGGGGAGGCGAGTCAGTCTGGCTTCCATATATCTGGGCAATTTGTACTCACGTCTAGATCAGTTTGTGAATGACGGGAAGCGGTCACATGGGCATTATTAGGTGGCTACGTACGTTGACTAGATGTTCTTTCAGCAGTATCTATATGAGAGTTATGCAAACTATCGGCCAATAGGGTACCCCCATGAGCATCCATGCCCTACGATGGGTACGGCAAGACGCGACCAGGAAAGTCGTCACAACAGGTGGCTGTGTGTTGCAGTGGTGAATGGGTGTATGCATGGGCGGGCATCAGGAAGCCAAGGTGCCCTTTGGCACAGGTGCTGGACAGGCAGGATACGTGTTCGTCACGTCTGTATATGGACATGCATTTTTCATATGGGGTGCCACCATGGTTACATGTGCAGGATATTACGACGACACTTATTAGGAGAGGGGATTTGGGACCGGGACAGCTTACTTTGCCTGTTTCGTATTTCCTGGGGTGGCTCCGCATACTGACAGATGATGGCGGTAAGCTCGTTGAGTGTCATTACTATGTCGCGAGGTATAGCCTTAACCGTCTTTCACTGGCATTAGTTATGATTCGGAGCCCCTATGTGGGTATTATAGCCCATGTGAGTGAATTAGTGTTTGAACAGGAGCAAGACCCACTGCCTCAATGCAGTGGGCAGGGGAGAAGGATATATAATTTGGGTGTGCATGTGTGAGTGTAAATTGTGTGTGTATGAGTGCGTAAGAGGTGGGCGTGAAGATGTGTTTGGTGTGTGAGTATGTATATATATGTGCTAGGTGGGTGAAGTGAATTGAACAAAAAGAAAACAGGGGAAGGGAGCAGGGAACGGCAGTGGGAGTGGGGAAGTGCTGTGAGTGTACAAGTGCTGTGATGTGTGTGTGCATGTAGTTTAATGTTAGGCTTAACACGAACTTTGGATAGCGTATAGTAAATATTAGAATGTGAAAATTTATATGATAGTACCTGAGACTACGCTAGAATTACTGGTAAAATTTCATAATTTTCTGAGATCATATGTATTTTTAATATTTTCTGTAAGCTTAAAATGGTAAAATTCTTTTGAAGCACTTAAACCCTAAAAATGTTCTAGGAAAACTTACAGTAACACTTTTATAGTATAATAAAGACTCAGCGTAAATTTGGTGATTTTTAGAGTCCATTTGCTATCATTTCTCTATCGCATTGAATTTAACAAAATGAAAATGTTTTTAAACTATTTGATGCCTTTTTATTTCTGATTTCAATTTCAGTAATTTTTATAAGTCCTCTAAAGCTGTTACAAAAATTATGAGCCTTTATTTCCAACTAGAAGAAATTATGGGAATTTATTGGTTTTAGTGTATTTAAGAAAATTATTTTAATTTGAAAATATTCAAAAATTATATTTTTATCCCATATGCTATATTAAGCTATAAATAATGTTAAATGAGCGATTAGAATATTTTTGGGATATTTCTGAGTCTCGGGGAGTGTGACGAAATTCTAAGTGGGTTGGCCGTAAGGGAAATCGCTCCGAGTTTTATCATGTCCGGGTAGAGAAATGGGTACGCTATAGATAATTATATTTAGATTTTTATGTAGTGGTATGAATAAGTGTTCTGATAAATGACTCTGCCAACCTAGGTTAATCTCGAGGAATTTGGTTGAGAACGTCTTTAGCTTCAGTGCTTGGATTGAGGTAAGGGATTTCTTCCGAAACCCTATTCATCTACTGATATCATAATATTCTTTCTGGTTTGTTATTAATGTTTTCATTGGACTCACTTATATTTGTGATGATATTGCATCGATTGCCATTAATACCCTGCTTTGAGCCTTATATGTTTATTGAAATTCCTTTTCGATGCTGTGTATTTATTTCTCATTATGCATCGAATTTATCATTGATTTATCGGTCATTGTACTCTGAATATAGACATGAGTTAGTGTATTGAGGAGTTATAAGGATGGTCTGTATCGGGGGTGATATAAGGATGGTCTGTTATTGTCAGGAGATGCTAGTACCCTAAGGGTCTAGCTAGTGTTCATATGCATATGCAACCTTATTGTTAGTGAGCACTGCCTGTGTGGCTTTGCTAAGTGTTACCCTGCACTGCCTTTGTGGCTTTGCAATTTACTCATGTCTAATATCATCTGCATTGTTTCAGTGAGATCGAAAGTACATTTATTGAATTCGAATTGCGAAATTGAAAATATTGTTCTATATTGTCATTAACATAACCTTCTGACAATCGTTTGTACTCTTATTTGATTTTTGGGCGACCTTACTGAGCTCTTAAAAGCTCACCCCCTTTTTCTGTTCCCTTCTGCTGGAAATAACCGTCAGTAAGATTTCATGACGATCGAGCCTAAATTTTCAGAATAGTTTATGGTTTCCATTATTTGTTTAATCAAGCCTCGCTAGGGAACCGTTATATAATTTGATATTTTAAGTACTTTATCATTGTTTTGAGACGGTTTGTTAAGTTAGTTGATGGACTGTAGTGCTCTGATTTGAATGTTGTTGGGTTATCATTAGTAGTATTGAATTAATTGGGCAATTAAGGATTTGATGGATTGATCGGATAATGCTCCGGAAATTTCAGGGCGTTACACCCCCCCACCCCCCACGTGGTGTCCCCCCCCCCCCCCCGTGATGCCCCCCATGGCCCCCCTTCCCCCCGTGATGCCCCCTTCCCCATGGCCCCCCTTTCCCCCTCCCGTGATGCCACGTGGTGTCCTTCCCCCTCACTCACGGATTTTTTTTGTCTTCTTTCTTCTCTTTCCTTCGCTTTTTTCTCTTTATAATCCCTCCTCCCCGAACCCTTTCTTCCACTCTCCATCATCTTTACCAACTATCTTCATACTCCATATCTCACCTACAACAATACAAACAAAAAAATTTTACGCTAGAAGCTCGGTGGATAACCGCTAGAAGATCGGTGGATTTTTTCTTTAAATATATCAAGTCAAAACAAGTAAGTATTTTTTGGGTTTTCTTATAATTCAATGTTAATTTCAAAGTTCAAAAATACACATTGTAGACTCAAATCGAAGATAAAGAAAATACAAATTGAAGGAAACAAAATTAGATCAATCGGAGATCGGATGAGCGGTATTACATTTATAGATTCCAAAATAGCGATTTTTTAGGGCATTTAAATTAGGATTTTCACGAATTTATAAAAAATAGCTAGAGCTAGATTTTGCCAAAGTACGAAAAAGAGACCCTAGTTATTTTTAAAAGATCTATATTAGGGAAAATTTTTAGATTTTTTCAAATACTGAAAAGGGGTTAACTGATACGGGGAACCTTGAAACTTTGCACTATATATACATATATATACATATATATACATATGTATATATATACATATATATACATATGTATATATATACATATATATATATATATGTATATATGTAAACATATATGGGAGCTGATCCGTTACTCACGCTGGCAACTTGACCATTGTCAGCGCGATCTATCCGTTCACGTGAGATCTATAGACGGTCTAGATTTTTTTTTTTTAATAATGTCTGCCACATAATATAGCGGATGATTTTTTGACAAAAAATACCCTTTGTCCACAATGAATCACGTATTGAAAATATCTGTCCACAATGAATCACATATTGAGTTGTAACTAGAAGTTCATTTTTTATACATGACATAAATTATGTAAAGTAAGTGAACGAATTGTTCTGGTATCAAGCTCCCTTTCTCCTAACCTAAATCAAACATGTCACGCATAGTTGTGGAGAGGAACAAGACAAGACAGATAAAGCACCACCATCCACCAACGACGTCGGCACCGCCACAGCACCTTAAGCACCCCCATCCACCATGGCCAAGTATAATTCATAATCGACGGATTCCATAAAGTAAGCGTATTAGTTCGCCGGGTTACTAGATTCCATTGTTGAACTCTTTTGTCTGTCTTGCAATTGTTTGATTGAGGTGTGCGTTGATAAAACTAGGGTTCTTAATATGGGAGTACCATGATTTGCAGACGGCTGTGAAGCATAGTTGGGATTTGACGGGGAGTTTCGTGAGCATTTCCTTAATGATTTCGTCAGGTAAATAGCCTGACATTGTTTGATGATTTAATAGGGTTCTTTCTGAGACGGTGGTGATAAAATTCTATGGTCTAGTTGATCGGGAAAGGCTTCTTATCGTCGATGGCGTAGTTGATCGGTGATGCCAATTGTACCGACGAAGCTGAAATTAGTGAAATTAGGGTTCCTAAAGACAAATTGAACCTGGGTGGTTCCTAATGGTTGACTAAAATTGGCGGTGATGGTGGCTTTGGATTTCTTCTTCTTGGTGGAGATTGAATTTTTGAATGAACTTAGTGGTGATGGTGATTGAAATCTCATAGCCTTGGTTTTCTTCTTCTTCGTGGACTACAACCTTGGTTTTCTACATCTGTCAAAAGAAAAAGATAATTTGGGAGCCCCTATCATCAGCTACATAATGTAGCGGACGAGACCGAGATTTTTTGTCAAATAACCGTCGGCTACATAATGTAACAAACGGTATTAAAAATGTAAAAAAAATATCTGGACCGTCCATAGATTGCGTGTGGACGACTAGATTGCGCTGACAACTTAATCCAAGTTGCCAGGGCGAGCAATGGATTAGCTCCCTACACACACACACACACACACATATATATATATATGGCCTCTATCAATGATTTATGGACGAGATTAAATCTTCTCTCTCAGTAGTATTAGATAACCCTGATACTTTAATGTATTTGCAATCTAACCCCAAAACATTAAAAAAATATTATTTTATGCACCATAATACTTTGTCACGTACAATGTAAACCGCAAGATTATTTTACGATATAATGCTACTAACATGGTCCTTGAATGTACACCCGCCGTCCTTTTCTATTACTTTTTGATATCCAAGCTTTTCACTAAGTGCACACATAACTCGATGCCTTACGTTCCTCAAAATTGGCTAATGGCTATTATCAAACACTCTCAAGCTTCCAAGATATGTAACACCCCGCATCTATAATACGGTTTACAGTGAATCCTAAAATTTTAGTTAATTGTTTAGCAGCGGTTGTGGTAATATACATTAGGGGTCCTTAGAGATGATTATCGCCAGCAATATTGATTGGGACCTTTAGCGACAATTTATAAAGCTCTTAGGTTGCAAATTAATGAGGTTAGGAGAATGTGATGCTGTAACTTTTCATTTGTCGATGAAATTTTTATTTTAATCTTAATCTAAAGAGTTTGTAGCCTTTTAGAGAGATATGGATAAAATGAGATATAGCTAAGTGTGAGGGGGGTCTTTAGATTTATTCCAACCTAGGGCAACCATATATAAAGTTAGTCTTAAGAGGACAGCCATTTCACAAATTTGCCACCCCCTTTACGTGAAGTCCAGAGAGGAAGAGAGAGAGAGAGAGAGAAGGAACAAGACTAGGGCAAGGGGAAAATTCAAGGTAATAAAATCCCTAGACTCTCTCTTTAGTTTAGGCATGAATTTGGATGATTTATATATATATATATATATATATATATATATATATATATATATATATATATATATATAGTATGAAATTGGTACCTTTTGGTGTGTTTGAGAAGAATGCTGTTGTAGAGCAGCATAAGAGTGAGTTAGGATTTTTATCATATCTCTTTTATTTCAAATCCAATTAAGATGATTTTACTCTTTATTAAAATCTCATTGTGTCACCTTCAAATTTATAGTTTTGAATTTTCTCATAACCCCACGTTTGCACATTAAAAAATGACATCAAATTTAATTTACTGTAGAAGTCTAGAATTTTTGGTTTCTGACAGTTAATTCAATTTATCATAGAAAATTAATTACTTGTGAATTGTTTGTGAAATATTTATTTTTAGAAACCTCAGGAAGTATTCTTAAACTTTTTAGTTTTAAGTTTTATGAGATTCATAGTAATTCTGCTCCAAAATAACCATTGAACAAAATTGGTCTGCATAGATAAGTGTTGTGTCTATTAGCCATTCAATTTGTTATAGAAAAGTCATTACTCCTTGGATTTTTGTGACTCTTATAGTTTTGAAAATCTTAGTAAGTCTACTTTAATTTTGTAGTTTTGAATTTTTTAAGATTCTTCATGTTTTTTCCTCAAAATGGTCAATGTACAAAACTAGGGTTTGCTGAGGAATGATGGTTCTAGAATTACAGATCGGTCCATTGTCCAAAAACCTTTCAAGCTATTTCTAGGAATATTTGGGCAAAGTGCAAAACTAAAACTCCCATTATTTTGAAAAACCTTCAAGAATTTTTTGGGATTTTTCTAGGCGTGCAAAACGCTTAAAACGATCTTATTTTGAGAATAGGTTTTGAATTATTTGATGTATTAAACAAATTGATTTTTAGCCAGAAATTTTACAGTGATCGAAACATACTGATATGCTTGAGCATATGAAATTTTGTGATATTTCAGTTCTGTTTGGATATACTTTGAAATAGGAAACTTAGCATTTAATTTAAGGAGCGGTTTATGGTACTGAACGAAGAATTCTCAGAAAGTCCATTTTTGTTCGAAAAACCCATCTAGTTGTTTAAAAGGATGTTTTGAGTTATATTGGGTGTGTAACGGTACATTAGGCATCGGGGGTAATTTGGTAATTTTACACAAGTCTAGGGATATTTTGGTAATTCACGCACTTGGGGGAAATTTAGCACCTAGGCATGATTGAGTGGCAATAAATAACATCCATATGGTTTATTATTTAGGTTTAGATAGACAAGAGTTAGGGCAAGTTTAGGAACAAGAACCAGAACCACTTAGTTATCTAAGCAAGTACTCATGTCATGTTCCTCCATATAACCTATTTTCCAATACATGTATATGTGTACATGATTTTACAAAATGAAGGTTTTTAGTATTTGTTATGCCTCTGCTGCTTTGAAATTGGTTTGACTAGAAAAATGAATTAAAAATTCCATGAAATGTTTTTATGAGTAGTGTTTTAAAGTTGGCTTATGTTGAATGAGATAGTGTTTCTAGCTTGGTTGTCTTGCCCCATATCCACGGGAGAAAGTTGGATTGTGGGTCATGGTCAATGGGATGATATGTTGATGCACAGTATTGTTGATTGAGGGATTATGGGCCCTAGTCAGGGGGCTTGTACTCTGACCGAATAATATTTATCTCAGGTGGAGTAGGGATTGTGAGCCCTAGTTAGGGGGGATTGTACATTGACCGTAACATACCTAAGTTATGATGAACTGTGATAGTTGTTAATGAGCCTTCTTAATGTCATACTCCGGCTCTGAGAATCTTGGATGAATTGCTTTCATAAAGTATATATATATATATATATATATATATATATATATATATGTGTGTGTGTGTGTGTGTGTGTGTGTGTGTAGTATATATATATATATATATGTGTGTGTGTGTGTGTGTGTGTGTGTGTGTGTGTGTGTGTAGTATCTCCTTGTGAAAGTGTTTACCAATTTTAAATCAAAGAAAACCATGGCATGTTTTATAACCCCAAAACCTATTTTAGAGACATGATTGCTTGCTTACTGGGCCCCCCACTCATTCTCTTATAAATTTTTTCAGGTAACTACTTAGATGAACCCGACATCCATGACGGTAACGAGGATGGCCTCTCAAGAGATGGTCGTTAGGGGTTTAAGCCCTCTTCAAACAATTGTCAACTTTTGGATGACATTGTAGTACTATTTTTATATTCTAAGGATTGGTTGGAGCATAAATCTTCATAGATTTTTAATTATTTTGTTAGTTGAATAATGTGAATGTATTGAACACATACTTTGAGATACTCCATAAGTATGTTCTCCTATAAATGGTTTAGACTTAGTACTAGTTATAAATCTTGTGTATAGGTTGTAGAGGTTTGGCAGAGTCATGGTGGAGGGTTAGTAGGCCTGTGGCCGGTCACTGGCCTAGCTCACGGGTTCACTCATGGGTTTGGATCATGACGATATCGGTTTAAAAATTGCAATAAAAAAATCGTATTAAAATCAATACCTCTTTATTTATACTGAAAAAGAAATTTTATGTAAGAGCAAAAGAAATGAAAGCTTCCTTCTATCATTGCATACACTAATTCTTAGTACACTTCACACTTCACACGCTCTCAAACTTTATCTGCCTTCTAGCACTTTTTTCGACCCATTTTATAGATGAAAGGATCATGCACACTTCAATAATGAAAATCCTCTATTATTTTTTTTGTAGGGTCATCTTTCTCTTTTATTATGGCAGACATTTTTATTCTCTTCCCCACTTAGCTTGGTCATTTTTATTATGTCAATTTCAATCATGCTTATCATGTGGTCCCGAACCCTCTTATACAGCTCAAAAGTTTGACTAGGCAGATCAGGTTCTTCTTATTCTTGGTTGTTAAACTATTCATAGAGTTTGATTACCTAATCTTGACCATGTTTGGAGGGCTCTATGGGTGCTCTATATCTCTTTAGTATTACTATTCTTCGTCTATCACATAAACATGCTTCTATGGGGCCAGCTACCATGTTTTCAATGGTTGCATGGACACAACTTATTCTTTCGATCTTGTCTTTCTCCAGATTATATGTGTTCCATAGCTCATTCTAGTGTGGCTGGATTATCGAATTATAGCTGGCCCCGGATTATCGAATTATATGTGTTCCATAGCTCTTTCGATCTTGTCTTTCTCCAGATTATATGTCTTTCTCCGGATTATCGAATTATAGTTGCCAGTCATCTCGATTTATTTTGACTGTGTCTACGAGTCCAAGTTCAATTCCTTTCAGATCAACCTTGTCTGATGGTAATGTGAGGCTTGGCCATCCATAATCCCAATTAAGGTTTCATTCTAGTTTGCGAAGGATTTCTTCATGTTCATTTTCCTCCTGGGCTAGTTTTTTTTTTTAATGATATCAGCTGGGAGAAATGATTCTAGTTCTTCTAGCAATCGAATTCTTTCTTCTTTTTCTTAAGAGGACTATCATTCCTTCTTCATCGTTTATATTAAACCTTTTTTTCTAAGTGCTTAACATAATCAATTAGGTGACTAAGGGTTCTTCATAACTCTTTTTGGTAATTTTCCCTCAGGTAGTATCAAACATTTCCAAAGAGATTTTTGCTCCCTTCACATAACCCTGGATCATAAAATGATTTGTTTTACTATCGTTAGTTTGTGTTATGGTAACATTATGCTTTAAAGATTTTTCATCTTCGTTAGTTGTCACTTTTCTTTTTAGATCCTCGTTGTTCGGATAGTAATTTTTATTTTCTTGCCCACTTGTTCAGGGCGCCTTGCTGTCGAGGTTTCAGCCTTATTTCTTTATTCCAAAACCTATGCATTGATTTTGAACGCTTAGTTTTGTATCATCCTGCTTTAGGGCTTTTGGATTAATAGTTCCAACTATCTTCTGCTACTGGGGGAGGCATTGATTTTGAACGATTAGTTCTGTATCATCCTATTTTAGGACTCATCCTATTTTAGGACTTTTGGATTAGTAGTTCCAACCATCTTCTTCTGCTACTGGAAGAGGATTTGTGAATGACAAAGAACTATCCTCTTTATTTTTTGCTAAATGATGTAGTAGACGAATTTCCCCGATGGTTCCTCCAGTAGATCAACTTCAAGATCTTCAGCTTCATATCTTTCTTTTAAGGCCTTTTAAGTATTCTTTTTTGAGGTAACAACTCCCTACATCATAAAGCATATTCCCTGGTTAGTCTATATCTGCAAGTGCATTTTTTGCTGAGATGTATTCTACATCAAAAGTATAATAGTTGAACCGTTGTGGCCATCAATAAAGTCTTGTTTGACTAACATCTCTTAGGTCACTTTTTAAGAAAGTTTTGAAATACCTATTATCTGTTCAGATAAAAAAAGTGTTCTGAAACTAGAAATATATACAAAAAAAATTTATGCCACATTTTATAGCTAAAAACTATTTTTCTATTATGTGATATCGAGTTTCTGTATCCTTAAAGGTTCCACTCCAGTATCTACACCGTTGTTCTTCATCTTGATCAGGAGATATTGCTTTTAATATTGTACTCCACAAATTTTTAGAAGCATCGGTTTCTTGAACTAGCTTGTCTCCTTGTTTAGGCAAGCTTAGTTTTGGCAGGGTTTTCACCTGACCTTTTATCTAAAAAATATTTTGAGTATCTTCATCTTCCCGTTTCCATTTTTATTTCCTAAGCTTTTTTCTTAAGGCTTGTGTTAGGTTTGATAAATGTGGAATGAATTTCCTCGCATAATTTAACAACCCGATAAATCTTTGAAGTTATTTTACATCATTGATTAACTTTCAATCTTAGAAAGTTAATGGTGATTTGTTCTTATTCCCATTTCTTTTTGTGATAGTACTAATCCATGGCCAATGAGTTCTTATTCTACCTTTTTTAGATGACTTCTGCAATCTTCTCTGGTTTTTGAGAATGCTAATATATTATCTATTATAATACACAATAGTCTCCATGCTTTCTAAAAATATTATCCATCCTTCTTTGGAATAAAGGTAGAGCATTTTTTAATCCTAATGGTAACATCGTCCATTCAAAGTGCCCTTGTGGTGCGCTAAAGGCAATCAATGAACTTAATGATTCTTCTATTTTGATTTGTTAATATCCGCTTTTTAAATCAAACTTTGAGAAAAAGTTGGCTAGCTAAAATTTTTTATTATCATATCCTTGTTTAGAATTTTATAGCCATCTTTCATGTTGTTGTGTTTAAAGCTCTATAGTCTATGACTAATCTGGCTTTTTCTCTAGCCTGTTCTGCATGAATTTTTACCATGAAAGTTAGACTTGAATGAGGACTCTCGCTGGTCTTATTAACCCTTGTTTTAGTATTTCAGAATTCTATCGTTCGAATTCCTGAACCATCTAAGACTATATTGTATTGGTTTTATGTTAACCACATAATTTTTATCTTTGAGGGTCAATGTTGCCCAAGGTTTATCATTTTCTCATAATTTTAACGGGTCATCACTAAAATTGTTTTCTAATATCTTTTTTATACGATCAAGACAAGGAATTTCTTTTCCTTGTTTGCATTGATAATGTTGGTTTATTTCTTTATCCCAACTGTCATTTTCTTTTGTTACTCCTTCGTTAACTAACTCTTCCTTGATTACTTTTTCTTCAAGTAACTTTTTTCATGAGGTTGTTTTGTTCTCTTCACCATGCTGAGCTGTGTAGAGAGACTCACTCTTAATATATTTTTGGATTTCTCCTGGGTTTTCTAGATGAAGACCAAATTTACATTTTGAGTAGCATATTTTAACAACGGAATTTTTTTATGTTGTATTTCAACATGAAACTCTTACTGAATAATGATCGATTTTCAGTTTGTTTTAGGAAAGCATCTCCTATTACAAAATCGTCGTCTAAGGAGTCAAATTGGATGCATTGCTCTATAATGAATTATTTTCCATTTATTATGATCGGAATATGATATACTTCATATTCTGGCTCAAACTCATTGCCATTTGCCATTTGCCATTTGCATGCTCATGAGTTAATCCGTTTCAATATATTTTTCAAAAGGTAAAATTCATGGTCGTGCCATGCAGTAGGATGCTCCAGTATCTACTAAAACATCTAGTTTATAAGGATGATAACCTTCAAAGTCAAAACTTAATTCTATGTAACAGTTGTTTAGACTTACCGCCATCCATTTATTATTCATTCTTTCGGAGGTTCTTTTACCTTTGATAATACTCATAAAATCTTGAATACTATTTTCAAGCTTATCTCCAGTCAAGCCCTTTTACTTTAAGCCTCTTCTTGACAGTGACATTTATTGATGTTGTGGTCATTACATGTATGGTTTCTACACGTGATAACATACTTCGTCTGATTGGAATGGTAGCTGTTTTATACCCTATGATGTCTTCAGCTTAACTTTCTTCTTCTTTGGTAGAGTCTTCTACCATTTTTTCCTTCCCTTTACCTTTTGGATTTGTAGACGTGGAAGGTATAGAAGAGATAGAATGTCTCTTTGGTTCTTCGAGAATTATAACACCTCTATTTTTCTAATCTGCATGTGTTATATTTATTTACTAGCTAATCATTCTCATATCATCCATTTTTTAGGCCATGATAGTTGCTTTGGATTTATCTTCCATGCTTTTATTGCTCGGACATTACTACTTCTGTGTTCAAATAGTTCTACTTCGCTGCTTAGCATTTTACTTAGAGGATTTGTGGTATTTACCGCTCCATAGACTCGATGAAATTGCACTGCAATGTTTTTGCAGACAACTCTTAATTCAGTCATGCCTTGAGTCTGAATCCTCAGTCCTAATGCTTTATTAAGATAAGGATCTTTTAAGGACATAAAGTAGTTTGGTGTGGTTTTAAACTAAATTGATCTGTTATACAAGTTACTTTGGATACCTCCTATTAGGGCTTTTTCAAAAGTTTTCCACCGATTGTCTGTTAAACGATAGATTACTAGTGTATCTATGCCATCTATGAATAATGGACAAAGACTAACTTGTATCATATCAATATGGACATAATGATAACTTTCTCTAAGGGATTGTTTTGTCTTATCTGTTTTCAAGAGAGGAATGTCTAGTATTCTTTCTTTAGTTTAACCTACCGGTGTTTCTCCTTCAGAGATCTCTATATTCATCTTACTCCTAAACCTGAATATGGAGTTTTTGTATATTTCTCTAACCTTGATTTTAGGCATCTTCTAATGATTTATAGTAGAAATGGGAGTTTCTTCCTCAATTGATTCATTCTGACTAATTATGTTATTAGATTAGGGAATCATCTCTTCTTCATGGTCGTAGGTTTCTGATATCATGAAGATCGTGCCTACGCCTTTTAAAGTTTTGTTTAAACTTTCTTCGTCATCTGATGTCGTTTCATCATCAAACTTGTAGTCGTATTGTGAAACAAGCTCTTCTGTTTTGTCTGTAGAATCTAATTCGTATCCTCATGCTGACTTGTATATTTCTTCAGCGAATAAGAAAGATCTTATATTTTGTTTTCTTTTCTTACCTGAACATTTATTTGCATAATGTCTTTTTTTGCCACATAAACAATAACAATCATAATTCTCTAGTGATTTTCCTTTTGAACATGAAGATTTTTTTATACGGAATATTAGATTTCTTTATAATATATCTTCCCCATGATTTTGGTTTTTCTTTTGATGGATTAAATTTTCAAAAAAAAATTCATTTCTTTACATATCTTTTCTTGTTTCCAAACATTTTCTTCTCGAATTTTTTCTTCATGAAGTTTGACTTCTTTTTGCATCCATAGTTGTTTACAATGTTATCGGCTTTAGAACAACAATCATAACTCATATGAGCATTTTTCATATCTTTTGTTGGGGTCAATTACACTAGGCACCCCAAAGTTTTCACGCGGTAGCGTGCCGCACCATAAAGTTTTTTTTAGCTATCGGCCACCCCAAAATAGCATAAGTGTGGCACCCAACACCCTCCGTCCAAATTCCGGCCAAATTCCGACAAAAAAAAATTAATAAGCTGAACTTAGGAGGGCATTTTTGGAACATCACGGAAACCCTAATCTCTAAATTGGGTCAATTGCACTAGGCACCCCGAAGTTTTCACGCGGTAGCGTGCTGCACCATGAAGTTTTTTTTAGCTATCTGTCACCCCAAATTTTCATAAGTGTGGCACCCAACACCCCCCGTCCAAATGCCTCACCGGATAAGTAATTTAACTTAAACAGTGGGGCATTTTGGTCAAAAAGATTAAAAAAAAAGGGAGGGAAGATTGCAATGGGTTTGTCAGGCGGCGGAGCGAGGCTGTTGCCGCTGTGGAGGGCGAGGGAGAGAAGATGAAGGAAGAGAGGGGCTCAGCATCGTCGACAGGGGGAGGGACGTTGCCGACGGAGAGTGCGGCTGTTGCAGGCGCGAATTCTTGGCTATTGATATGCATTACTCTGTGACGGGGGAGGGACTGGTTGGGGGGTCAACGTCGCCAACGAGGGAGGGACTGCCAGCGGAGAGTGCGACACCGGCCTAAGATGCGAAAAAGGGGTAAGGGACAGCAGCGTAGGGCTGTTGCGGCCATGGGGTGTGAAGAGACTCTGCCGGCGTGAGATGCCGAAGGAGGGGCGCAGGGCGAGGGGGAAAGAAGAGGAAGGAAGGCAGGGGACGAGGTCGACGTCGCCGACGGGGGGAAGGGGTGCTGTCGGAAGAGGGGGGACACCAGCGTGAGATGCGGGCGCAAGGGGGTTGGCGGCGCAAATGGCTGATAGAGATTAGGGTTTCTGTGATGTTCCAAAAATGCCCTCCTAAGTTCAGCTTATTAACTTTTTTTGGCCGAAAATTAGACGGAGTGTGTTGGATGCCGCACTTATGAAAATTTGGGGTGACAGATAGCTATAAAAAACTTTATGGTGCAGCGCGCTACCGCGTGAAAACTTCGGGGTGCCTACTGCGATTGACCATTTTTTTAATCTTTCTGACCAAAATGTCCCCTTGTTTAAGTTAAATTACTTATCCGGTGAGGCTGTTGGCCAGAATTTGGACAGAGGGTGTTGGGCACCACACTTATGCGATTTTGGGGTGGCAGATAGCTAAAAAAAACTTTGTGGTGTTGCACGCTACCGCGTGAAAACTTCGGGGTGCCTAGTGCAATTGACCCTTTTATTGCATGTTTTTCAGTACAATATTTTTTTAAAACTTCTTCTACAACTGATATCCTTCCTCCTAACGGATCACAAAGCATTCTGTCATTTAGAAGTATAACAAATGTTTTTCTGCTAACTCGTCTCATGGTTTAGGGGGTTTTGTAATAAATTGTCTATCCCATTGGAGGTTGTAACACCCGAAACCTTGATATTACTTAGCCGCTCAATTTATTTTAAATCGTGACTTTCATACGCAAGATTTAGAGTAGATTTCCATGAACGAAATCTTATCGGTAACCTTTAGCGACAAAATTTTGAGGAAATCATAAGTCATAATTTAAAGATAAAAATTTAAGTGATATTGATTAATGTACTTAGTGACAATTAGCGTAGATAATAATTGAAAATTTTTTGCAACGAAAACTTTTAGTTAGCATCAATATTTTCGTTTAGTTACTTTGAGCATCAATTAGTGTAGCGGGGTTATGTAATACCCATTAAAAATTTTCTAGCACATGAACTATAGTAAATAATTTATTTTGGACATGTTTGTAATAATAGAAAGATGCGGGTTAAATTAGAATACCTAACTAAAGTCTAGGGAGCTTTGCATAGATTTTCAACCTAGGGTTTCTTATATATAAGCACACGTTGAAGTCAGCCATCCAAAATACCTTCTCTCCTTCAAATTTTTAGTTGAGAGAAAGAGGCGAAGAGAGATGCAGAGAGTGAGAGAGAAAGGGAAGGAAACGGGACGTTTTCGGTAGAATAATTTTTCGGTAAGCTTTTTCTCATTTTTCTCTCTTGTTTATTAATGGTTTATGGGATTAAGGGGGCTGTAAAAGGGGAATCTGTGAGGTGTTCATGGGTCTAGAAAAGGGGACCATTCATGAGGGGCTTTGGGTTTAGAGGATGTGGTGTAGAGAAAGAGGGAATGGGGGAAAAGTTGTGTAGCTGTGTGTGTTTTGTGATTGTATGTGTGCGCAATACATATATGTAATTGTGGGTGCCATCATCCGTGAGAGAAAGAGTGTGATTGTTAGTGAAATGGAGTGGTCACAGAGAGAAAGAGCAGCCATGGGTGTAACACCCCAACATTTTTAACGAATTAATAAAAAAAAATCTTTTTACCAGTAAATATATTTTTCTTAACGCCGATATTTTTCTAACAACTTTTAGCGGCGCATTAAATGTTTAGAAATAAATGTGACAGAAATTATATTGGTAAACTTTAGCGTTGATATTTAGTGTTGATATTTTATTTAGTGACTTTTAGTGACCATTCATTTTTAGGATTGGCATATTTACATAGCAACTATTAGCGATGATTTGGAAAACGGGATAGCGTACCGGCCCCTTAAATAATCTTCCTAGACCTAAGTTATTGTAGATTTTTATCTTGGAATCATTCCGCAAATAATATAAAATTTCAGATAAGCATTAAAATAACTAACGAAACTTAGAAGGGGTTTTTAGTAGTTTGTCATTTAGGGTTTTATATTTATATCCTTTTTGATTGAGCAGCCGTCCAACCTTATGTTCATTTCATCTGATACACTTTGAGAAAGACAGAGAGGGATCGAGAGAGCAAAAGACAGAAAAAGAGAAAAGAGAAGAAGTGAATCTGCAGGAGAGGATAAGAGAAAGCAGCTGTCCCAAGCTCTCTTCCATTTTTCTGAAGCTTTACTGAGAGAGTGAGAGAGTTACCGAGAGAAAGAAAGGAGGGAGGATCGAAGAGATATGTTTCTGGCCAAACCTCAAGTAAGATCTCCATTTTTCATCCGAATTACATTATCTTTGGGATGGGGTATGCGGGTTACGGCTGTGTTTGTGGGAATAGTTGTGTTTGTTACATGTAATGGAAGAAATAGTGTAATGTGCCGTGAGTGTAGAGCAGCCGTGGTCGGGGTTGATGTGCAGGGGCTGTGAGGGGATTGAACGGTGGGAAGCTTTGGGAAGGCTATAGTAGGAGATCGAGGGGGGAGAGAAAACTGTGATGCCTTCTGCCTATTTGAGGCTACCGTAGTGGGTGTGCTTGTGTCTGGTAAGAATGTGAGTGTAGGGACATGCTGTGGGATTGGTGGAAAAGGTGGAATATGTACAGGTTATGGGAGCAAAGACCCACTGCCTATGTGAAAGTAGAAGGGTTACCAAAAATGGGTATTGTGTGCAAACGTGAGTGAGTGTTGTGTTTAGTGGGTGATGAATATATGTATATAAATTGTGTGCAGGTGTGTAGTATATATGATGTGTGTTTATATAGATATTCATGGAGTGTTTGAGAATGTTGGAGAAGATGAAAGGAAATATGGGAGAAAAAAAATGGGGTTTTGCCTGTGTGAATGAGTGAGTATGTGAGTTGCAAGGAAGACAGATAGAGAGATGACAATGGGTTATTGCTGTGATATTGTGTGTGTTTGGGTGTAAAGTGGGTTTGTGAGAGGGATGGAAAATAATGGAAGTGTGAGTGCATGTGTGCATGTGAAGTGTGTATAGAGAGGGAGTGATCAGCCAGATGCAGTGTGTGTAGGTGTGATATGTTTCTGAGGTATCTCTTTGTGAGATTGTGATGTGGGTTTATGGGAAATGGGAGAAGATATGGAGTGAATGTGTATGTGAGATGAGACTGTAAAAAAAAGAAAAGAAAAGAAAAGAGATGGAAAAGGAGTGCCTGTCGTGAGTGGACTTTGTGAGGGGTGAGTTCTGAGTGTTGTTTGCAGAGAAGGGGAAGGAGTAAGATGAAGAAGACGGGTGAACAGTAATGGGTCTGTGCAGTGGGGAGGTACATTGTGCTTGCACAGTGTACCACGTGGCTGTTGGTATTGTACGCTTGTCAAAAAATTCTGAAAATTTACAGGATGATTATTAGTACAATATTAAAATTTCTGTGAAAATTTCATAATTTTCTGATTTTATATGTATTTATTATATTTTCTGTAACTTCTGATTTATAAAAATCTTTTAAAGCCTTTAAACCCTGAAAATGTTTTGGGAAAAATTATAGTCATGTCTATATGGCATAAATAAGACTCAATGTAAATTTGATGATTTTTGGAGTGGATCTTCTATGGTTTCCATATTGCATTGGTTTTAGCAAAACAAAAATTTTAAAAATAGTTTTTAAGCCTTTTAAATTCTGATTTTGATTTTTATAATTTTTATATATACTTTAAAGTTCTGATAAAAATTATGGGACTTAGTTTGCATCTGGGAGTAATTATGGCTATTATTGGGTTTTTTATTGTATTTAAAGAAATTATTTTAATTCCAAAATATTTAAAAATTCAGAAAATTCATATTTTGACTTTTATTAATGTTTTAAGCCATAAAAGTGTTTTATTGAAATTTATTATAAATTTTAGAATATCGTTACACTTTAAAGAGCGTACTGGGTTCTCGGTTTGGTTAGGTGCGAGCGAGGTGCACTTTGAGTGAGCGATTTCAGAGTTAGAAGTGAGCACATTATGGGTAGATGAAATTAGGTTAATAGTATTGTAGCATATATTGTATTCTAACATATGAATTGTCAATGTAGGTTCATTCAGAGATTATTGATCGAGGTTTGGTAGCGTTGCTTAGCTTGGATCAAGGTAGGGAATTCTATCCGAACCCTATTTCAACATTCTATTTTCAAATGCTTATAGAACAGTTTTACAAACTAAATCGATTCAATTTTATGCTGATATAAAAGATCGATGTTTTAAACTTGTCCATGAAAGCCTAACTTGAACCTTAGCGATCGTTTGTAATTCGTAATTTGTTTATTCTCATCTGTTTTATCGATTCAATTATCATAAAATGTTTTGAATTCTATTTATTGTTTCTCAATGTTGACATGAGTTAGTAACCTGGGAGCCATAAGGATGGTATGTATTGTTGGCGTTATAAGGATGGTCTGTTGGATGGGTTTAACTAGTATCTAGATGGACTAGTCAGTGTACATATGCATATGTAAAGCGATCGAACACTGCCGAGGTGGCTTTGCTTCTGTACTGCTCATGTTCAACATTTCCTGTTTATATTTTATCACACTTTAAGTGTTTTAAAAAAAATAGTTATTGATTTAAGGGAACTGAGTTGATACCCATCCCTATGTTTATATTGAAATTGTTGTGGTTTTCTTTGAAAACCCTTTTGACATTATCATTTGGTTGTATATAGAAAAATTGTTTGAATCGTTATGTTCCCCATTTTTAAATTTTTATTTGGCTTAAATATAAAATCGTCCTAATCGTTTCTATTGTTTTAAATCTTTGTGCGACCTTACTGGGCTCTTAAAAGCTCACTCCCCTTTGACTTCCTTTCTGCAGGTAGTAACCAACGTTAGAATTCTTGAAATTGGACTTGAGGCTAGCGAGCGAGTGAATTTAAGTTACCGTGTTTTTTTTTATTTTTCTATTAGAACCCCTGCGTTGGTGAATAGTATTGTTTAAATTTTATAGGATATCAATTTGGTATTTTACTTATGAAATCATATAAGAGTATGATTTCATTGATGGGTAGTTGCTCTGACGGATTGATGGTATTATTTGGTTGAGTTTGAGATAGTATTATCTTAGTGTAAATGATCAATCGAGTGTTAACGTTCTGAAAAAATCCGGGATGTTACAATGGGGCTGCCGTGGTGCTTGTGGGTGAAGGACGGACTACAAAGGTTAATACGTGGTGGGGATAGTTATTTGATGATGAGTAGTTGTTGCAACTGTTTGAAGGTGATACGGGACTGTTGGGTGGTGCCTATGATGAGTGTGTTGTGGTTGTTATATATTTGGTGGTTGCTGCGATCGTTAGATAGGGCATGTTTGCCCGTTGGTGGTGACTTTGTGGTGTCTACTAGGTGATCCAGTGGTGCTTATGGGGTTTGTGGGATTGTGAGGTGCGTGGAATGGTATGTGCTGTCGGTGTGAGTGTGTACAAGTGTGCTGGTGCGTGAGTAAATGCGTTGGTAAAACGGGTATATGTAAGTATAAATCACTGTGTGTGTGAATATGTGGATGGAGTGTGTACTGGGTGCTATGTGGCTGGTTGATTAAGTGATTGGGTGTGATGGAAAAAGAAAAGAGAGAAAAAGGGGAGGAAAACTCACTGCCTCACGGCAGCGGGCATGGCTGACAGATGTATATATATAGGTGGGTGTGTAAACATGTAGTTGAATATGGGTTTGCAAGGTGGCATGGTGCATAGATGAGTGTATATATGTGTCATTTATGTGAGGAAGTGTGATGTAAAGAAGGAGAAGAGAGAGAGAGCTACTGCCTCACGGCAATAGCTGTGTTGTAGGACATAAGGGAAGAAGAAGAAAGCAAGTCTGTGAAATGTGTATTTTGTGCGGTGAGTGTTTGTGTGTGTGTGTGTATACATATATATATATATATAGTGAGTGAGTGTGTATAATAAGAGAGAGAGAGAGAGAGAGAGCATACCCACTGCCTTACAGTAATGGGCATTGCAAATGGTTATATATATTCCTTGTACTGTGTGTGAGAGTAAAAGTGGGTATGTGGAAAATATGAGTGTATGCTGTGTGTGTGTGTGTGAGAGAGAGAGAGAGAGAGTAGTGAGTGGAACAAAATGGTGACTATGTGAACCTGTGTGGTGGGTGAGAATGATGGGAGTGGTGTGCATAATGTGTGTATAATTATACATATACTTGAGTAAGTAAGTATTGTGTGTAAAATTATATGGTGGTGACTGTCAAAATTTTACAGTAGAGTACTATAGGCTAAGTTGGAATTTTTGGAAAAAATTTTATAATTTTTTAAAATCGTATGTATTTGTTATATTTTCTGCAAACTCAGACTTATAAACCTTTAAACTCATGAAAATATTCTGGAAAAATTAGAGCAATGTTTTTTAAGTATAAAAAAGTCCCAGTATAAATTTGGTGATTTTGGAGTTGATTTGTTATCAATTCTATATCGCATTAATTTTAGAAAAAATGAAAAGTTTTAAAATAGTTTTAATGCTTTTAAATTTTTTATTTCAATTTCAGTTATTTGTAATACATATTTTAAAGCTGTTACAAAAATTATGGGATTTAGTTTGCAGCTGGAAGTAGTTATGGCTATTTATGGATTTTATTGTATTTAAAGAAATTATTTTTAATTCAAAATTTTGAAAATTTCATATTTTTATTTTTATAATGTTTTAAGCTATAAAAATATTTTAATATTAATTTGAGATATCGTTACGCATTAAGGAGCGTACAGAGTTATCAGTTAAGTTGGCCGCGTGCGGGACTCGCTTTGAGTTGAGCGATTTCAGAGTTAGAAGTGAGTATTATTTGGGTGGTGAATATTAGGTTTATAGTATATTAGTATAGACAATGTTCTAACAAATGGATTGTCAATCTAGGTTTATTCAGAAAATTTTGATCGAGCTTGCATAGCTTGGATCAAGGTAAGAAATTCTATCCGAACCCCATTTCATCATTGATATCAAATATAATTTTTTGATGTTGTTATAGAATTTTAATGAACACTGATATTTTATTTGTCATGAAAATATTTTCAATGTCCCTGTAACCCTAATTTGAGCCTTATAGCGATCGTTTGAAATTTTTTATTTATTCTCATTTGTTTTATTGATTCAATTAAAATAAAATGTTTTGAATTATGTTTGTTGCTTCTCAATTTAGACAATAGTTAGTAATTTGGGAGTTATAAGGATTGCCTGTATTGCTAGAGTTACAAGGATGATCTGTTAGTTGGGTTAAACTAAAACCTAAATGGCCTAATCGGTGTACATATGCATATGTAAAACGTATTGAGCACTATCAGGTGGCTTTGTTATAGTGTACTGCTCATGTTCAATGTTTTCTGTTTCTGTTTTATTGTACATGAAGTGTTTTGAAATGATTATTGATTTAAGGTATTGAGTTGATAATCATCCCTAAGTTTATATTGAAATGTTATGGTTTTATTTGAAAACTCTTTTGAAATTATCATTTGATTTTATGTAAAAAAATTATTTGAATCCTTTTGTTTCTTCGTTTTAAAAGTTGTTATTTGGCTTAAATGTAAAATCGTTCAAATCATTTTTGTTTGTTTTTTTAAATCATTGATCGACCTTACTGGGCTCTCGAAAGCTCACTCTTCTTTGACTTCCTTTCCGCAGGTAAAAAGCAACATTAAGTTGCCCGAATAAGGATTAGAGTCGAGCGAGCGAAAGAAAAGAGATTAAATTTTGGTATTGATCGTTAGAACACCTGTGAGAGTAGTGATTGTTATTTAAGAATTTTTAAACTTAGTCTGATGTATCATTTATGACAGTCCACTAAGAATATGGTTCATTAATGGTTTAGCTACTCTGATGATGACTGTCCATTTTGTTATGAGGTTATTATTGTCTTAGTGTCGTTGATCGATTGAGTGTTAAAGCTCCAAAAAAATTCCAGGATGTTACAGAGGTTGTCTCTGAGCTCTAATTTTTAAAAATATTTTCTAAATTAACAAGTGTAATTCTTAAATAGCACATAGCACATATTTGTAGTTTTGTCAAACTTGTGAAATCATTATTTTCTTGAATACTTATATTATTTATAGATATTCCGCAGAACTCTCATTTAAGGTTATTTGCATAAAATATTATTCATTCTTCAAAAATATTAAGCTCTAAGCTTCGATTATCATTTCATTATCTACTATGTTATTCCAAAACCTAGCTACATTTCCTCACAGGGTTGCTCAAATAAAATGTTTCATAGCATGCATTTCTAATAAATTACCACATGTTAAGGCAATTCTTAGGACTTGTGTCCAATTATCGATTGTTTCTTTAGTATTTAAAATACAATCGATATCAAAATATATGCCGTATTGATTTATGAACTCATTTCTTCCATTTTAGGGGACAAATTCTTGTTTTAAATTTGTCCTTATAAGGGCGTTACTAAATTTAGAGTTTCTTTCTAAATTTAATTCTGGATTTCACGCTCCCGCATAGTTTGGATTGGCTTCTCTGTTCCATATATTCATATCAGCAATGCCTTATTTACTTCTAATATGGCTTTTTTTTCTTCTTGTTTATGTTGTTTTTTTTTAGAACAGTTGGATCTATTTCATCCATCATTGATTTTTTCAATGATTTTGCTTTTCGACTTTGTCTAACTAGTCATTTATTATTATTTTTTCTATTTCTTCTATACCCATTCCTTTTACGGAATTTTAAGTGTCTTTTGAGCCACTCAAAGAGGGTTTTCTTTCGTCTTCGCTACCACTGTATGTTATAACCTCTTCAAATACAAATGAAGTTTCGCTGCTATAGTATATATTGGTAGTGTCATAACTTTCAAAGCTAGATAAGAAGTTATCTCAGTTTAGGGCATGATTTTCAATTCCTAACCCTCTATCTGAATTGTGTAATTCAGTTAATATCTCAAATGTTATCTTGTTAAGAGTTCTAAAGATGTTTAAAATTTCATGAGAAACATCAATTATTTGATTTAATAATCCCTTTATCTCAGTTTTTTCAACTCCATCGTCTAAGTGTATAATTTATGTCATATGATTTAATAAGCATGGAATTCTTATGAGTTTTTCTGTAACGACCCGGTCCACGGCCCCACCACAGGGCATTGCCTCCCTCAAAAGGGTTAGCCAAATAGGTACTTATGAGTTCCTTGGCAAGGTCTTATAAGGGTCATCTCATACTATTCCACATCCGATGTGGGATATTACAA
Organism: Escallonia herrerae; assembly: GCA_033070095.1. NCBI lineage: Eukaryota > Viridiplantae > Streptophyta > Magnoliopsida > Escalloniales > Escalloniaceae > Escallonia > Escallonia herrerae. The sequence continues at coordinate 41,730 of JAVXUP010003262.1, read as the reverse complement.
TCTCCCCTCCTTATACCTTAGCATCCTCGCTAAGGCTCGATCACACATAGCCCAGAATCTTCCTTTCTAGCCAATGTGAGATATACCGGGCTCACCCTTCGTTGCCCCAACCATCCTCTTGATGTGGGATGTTCCCGGGCTTGCCTTCATTTCCTCAACCATCGGCAACCCGACTGGATATCCCAGCCCGAGCTTTCAAGAGTCGGCTCTAATACCATCTGTAACGACCCGGTCCACGGCCCCACCACAGGGCATTGCCTCCCTCAAAAGGGCTAGCAAAGCATGTACTTATGAGTTCCTTGACAAGGTTTTATAAGGGTCATCTCATATTATCCCACATCCAACGTGGGATATTACATTTTCGGTTGAATCTCGGCTTTATTAGGCTCTGATATTAGTTTTGTATGAACAAATTCTCCTTTAGTCACAAATGACATGTTATAATCTTCAAAGGGATCAATTTTAGTCTTTTGAGAAATATGAGGTGTAACACCCCGATATCTTTTCAGCTTTAACTAGAACATTTAGCGGTGAATATATTTTTTAGCGGCAAGTTATTTGTTGGTGTTAGTGTACTTAGTAGCGACTTTTATACGGAAGATTTAACATCAATTTTGATGAGTGTAATTTTATCGGTAACTTTGAGTGACAATACTTCTAACTTAGGATCAGTATTTTTATTAGTGACTTTTAACGGCAAATTTTTTAGCATTGTTATATGTTTAGTGACGATATATTTAGAAAATATTTAGCATCAACGTATGTTTTTTTTAGCAACATAATTATTATTCTTAGCATTGGTATACTAATAGCGATGATTTGTCAAGTGAGATAGCGTAATATACTTTTGATAATTTTCTTAATGCATAAACTATCATTAATGTTTATTACTGGACCATTTTTCACGATAAAAAGTTCGGGTAAGAAGAATTAGCGACAAATATATACATGAAATCATGTAGTGTAACATCCCGAAATTTTCGGAACGTTAAAACTTGCTCGATCAGATGCACTCAGACAATTATGACCTCAAATCAAGTAATTTAGAACCATCCGTCCATCAGAGCAACTAAATCATTGAGTAAAATAATTCTCCAAATATATTGTCATACTTGAAACATCAATTCTAAGTCAAAATTTCTAAATAGCAACACTGACCCACGCAGGGGTTCTAATGACTAAGACTGAAACCGTTCTCATTCAAAACAATGTAATGTACTTAATTTATTAAGTTACACACTAATCCCCTCGCAAGGGCTTAAATAACAAACAATGAAAATGCTAATCTAATCCATAATCAAGCTCATTGGTTCCAAACTCTTACTGACAATTATTTCCTGCAGAAGGGAACAGAACAAAAAAAAAAAAAAAGGAGTGAGCTGTTGGGAGCTCAGTAAGGTCGCTCAAAATTCAGAAAACGGATTTCAAATGTTTAACAAATTTATTTCAAAGGCGATGAGGAAGAGATTCGAATCTCTACCTTAAATCAGCTATCAACGAAAACAATTCAATTACACTGTATACAATGCAAATGATATTGACATGAGTAAATTTGCAAAACCACACAGGCAGTGCAGTGTAATCACTTAGCAAAGCCACAAAGGCAATGCTCAATAACACTGTTGTTACATATGCATATGAACACTAGCTAGACCCTCAAGGTACTAGCATCTCCCGACAATAACAGACCATCCTTATATCACCGCCGATACAGACCATCCTTATAACTCCTAGATACACTAACTCATGTCAATATGCAAAATGAAATAACCGATAAATCAATGATAAATTCGATGCATAATGAGAAATAAATACACAGCATTGAAAATGAATTTCAATAAACATATAAGGCCCAAAGCAAGGCATTAAGGGCAAACGATGCATTTTCATAACAATTATAACAGAGTTCAAAGGAGATTCGATATCAATTCAGAAAAATAATCATGAGAACAAATGGATCATATTTAGGTTTCGGATAGAAATCCCTTACCTCAATCCAAACGTTGAAGCTAAAAACGCTCTTGACCAAATTCCTCGAGATTAACCTAGGTTGGCAGAGTCATTTATTAGAACACAACCTAGCCTCACAAACAATTAATCTAATACTAATTCTTAATTGTTTCTCACTCCGACACTCTTAATAAAAAAACAAAAACGAATCGGACCCCTCGAATGGCTAAACTTAACCGATAACCCTGCAAACTCTATAACGCATTAAGACACATTAAAATTTACAATAAATTCTTATAAAATAATTTTATACGTTAAAATAGCATAACAATTTACAATATAAATTTTCAGAAGTTTTTAATATTTTTGAATTAAAATAATTTTCTCAATTACCAGAAAAAGCTCAAAATAGCAATTAATACTTCTAGCTCAAACAAAAGTCCCATAATTTTTATGACAGCTTCGTAATATATAAGAAAAATATTGAAATTAAAATTAGGATTTAAAAAGCACCGAAATTATTTTAAAATCATTTATATTACTAAACCAAATGCGATACAGATTTAGTATTAAATCAACTCTAAAAATTACGAAACTGAAACTAAAGTTTCCATATACCATGAAAACATTACAGAAATTCTTTCAGAATTTAATAAGAATCTTAACGGCCCCAAATGGATTTTAGGAAAACAAAATTCTCAAAAAATATTAAAAAATACCAAACAATGTCAAAAAAATATGAAATTTTAACAGTAATTATAATTTTGCCCAAAGAACATTTCTGTAAAGTTTTATCATTTTTGAACAATTGTAAGATACCTAATAGCCACGTGGTACAACTGTGCAAGCACAGTGTACCACCCCTCTGCATAAACCCATTACAATGTCAACCATCTTCTTCCTCCTCTTACACTTCCCTGTTTGCTGGCTGAAAAAAAAAACAGAGTACACCATGCATTCTCTCCCTCACTGCTAACACACTACACACATTACAATTACATACACAATTACATAGCTTTTTCTTCTCCTTTCAGAACCCATTTTTCACACACACACACACCATTTCACTCTTAAGGCAGCCCCTTCCCTTCTCCCCTTTCAAGCACACAACACCACACCCATAAACACTCTCACACAGTGCACTCATGGTAGCACCACTTCCTTTATTTTTCTTTCCTTACACACACTCATGTTACACACACAGTTTATGGCTGCACAAACGGCAGCCCATGGCTGTCCACACGATACAGACACAGTCCACTCAAAACACACACTGCACCATAGTTTTCACACACTAGGCAGCCCATTTTCAGCTTCTACGTACCACTCCCTCTCATTTTCACCACTACACACACAGCTGCACATACTTTTCGGCCCCTTTTCTACGCATAACATCTCACTGTTTCACAACATACAGCACACACACAAGACACTCACGGTACCCATTTCACCCGATTCTAATTCAGTCCCTTTCCTTCTCTTCTCTTTTTAAGACCCATTTCATATATAACATTATCAAAGCTATAATAGCTTCTTTTGCCCAATTCACACCCCGTAATGGCTACTTTCACACAAAAACATATACACATACCCATCACATGTTCACGCAACATATATTTTCACGCACTTACTGCACCTCGGCAGCCACCATGGCTTCTCCCTCATGGTTTTTGTCTCTAAATCCCAACCCTTCATGGCTGCTGCTGCTGCTTCTACCCCTTGTCCCCGAAACACACACCCAGAAACCCACACAAAGGTCCCCAGCACACAGCCGCAAACAACGACAGCACTCACCACCATTGCAGACACACATTGTATACATATGCAGCAATATACACACCAATACACTAAATAAATCTCAAGAGGGCTTACCAAAAATTTGCTACTGTTGGCAAAATCGTTGTTGGCAAGACCGTCTTTCTCCTTTTCTCATGAGTCCTTCTGTTTCTTCCTTCCTTCCTTCCTTCCTTCCTCTCTCTCTTTTCTCTTCTCTCTCTCCCCGTTTCTTCTTCTCTCGATCTGTAACCGAAAGAGCAGTTCTGCTCTTTTTCTTTGGTAACAAAAAATCTGACTTAATCCTCTCCACTTTCATTTCCTTTCTTCCTTTTTCTTTGCCAAATTTAAGGAGTTGACATAAATCTTAAATAAAATCAGATTTTGTTAAAGTCTTTTAATTTTTCAATACTCTAATCTGTAAACTTAATTATTTTAGTGAAAAGTCACTGAAGGTTGCTGTTAAAAAAATATCGATGCTAACTCTAGAGTATAAAAAAAATGTCGCTAAAGTTAACAAAAATATTGCTCATCAATTCTTCGCTAAAGGTCAAATAAATAAATAAATTTTTTTAATTTTTTTTAACCGTAAAACTAACCTTAGATTTTGGGGTGTTACAGGTAGGGTTTTCTCTTTTTCTAACTAGGGTTTTCTTTTAACCTATATATATATATATATATATATATATATATATATATATATATATATTTATACACACATATATGAGGCCTGGACTGGGCAACCACCCCTTGGCCGTTAGGCAAATTTTTGAGAGAGAATAGAGAGATTCAGAGAGAGAGAGAGAGCAAAGGAAGGAGATTGGAGAAGGGTTTTGGCGAAGTTTTCCCGGCGAATTCTTTCGGTAAGTTTCTAACTCTTCTTCTCTAGTTTATTCATTTGTCTTAAAGAGAGTATAAGGGGCTGGGAATCTGCTGGGTAAATGTATGTCTTAGTGTGTGAGTTTGCAAATATAGCGGGAACGTTCAAACAAGGTCACAGCCATGGTGGTTGTGCCCTTGTATCATGTGGGTTAGAAAGAAAAAGGGATAAGGTTGTAACGCAACCATGCCTACCGAAGGGTTTTCTGTGGATTGTTGAGATTGCCGAAAGAGAGATGATCTTATGATCATGCAAGGACTTTAATGGCAGTGATCATGGTGGGTTGTGGATAGAAGAGGAAGAGAGTTAGTGTGTGTTTGTAGGTGTTATGAGAGAGGAAAAGTGACTGCCGTGAACTGTGTGGGTGTGAGAGGTGCAAGGGAGTGTACATGTTGTGCATTTTGAGTGGTGTGTGAGCTGTGTTTTAGAAGTGGGTATGGTTGTGTATATATACAAGAAATCAGTAGGTATGTAAATAGATATGCGTGAGTGACAGGTTGTTATGTGCGTCGATGTTTTGAAGGAGAAAAGAAAGAGAGATGGCAGTGGGTTCACAAGGAAATTTATTGTGAGACAGTTGGAGGGTGTGTGTGTGTGTGTGTGCTTATATATGTGTTTACATATTGTGGTTGAGTGCATGAAAATTAGAAGGAAGAAGAAGGAGGCCCACTGCCGTGGTAGTGGGCATGGCTAGTAAACTTGTGTGCACATGTAGGTATGTAACAAGAAAGAATATGGTGTGTGAAATGGTGAAGGGGGGAAGGAAAAAAGGGTATAGCAAGTACATTGGTGGTGAAAGAAGGGGAAAAGCAGTATGGTGTTGTCCTGTACGTGAAGAGTGTGTGTAAAAATATGTTGTAGTGTATGACTAGGTATATGACTGTGTGTATGTGTCTAGTGTGTGAGGTAGTGTGTGGTGTGTGTTTGCAGAAGTGTGTGTGTGTGTGTGTGTGTGTGTGTGTGTGTGTGTGTGTGTGTGTGCTGTGAGGCAGGCAACTACCCTCATATATGTGTATGTAGGTAGTGTAGGTATATATCAAGTGTGTATATGTGTGTGTGGATGGAATGAAATAGTGAGTGTGCAAACATGGTGTGTGCATGTGATAAGTTGTGTACGTGGGAGCGATGAAATTGAAGGGGAGAGTAGCAGCACTACTACTTTGCTGTGCTGGTCATATATGTGTGTAATGAGTATGAAATTGAGTAACCGTGTAGGTGTGTGTTGTGTGTTGTGTGTTTTGGAGCTTGTGGGTTTGTAAGGAAAAGACAGAGAGGGATTAAGAGCTATTGGCTGTTGGGTTTTGGACTGTAAGCAGAAGATAAGAAGAAGAAAAGTACGGAACGAGTAAAATTGGATTAGCGTTAGATCGACACGTACATATGTTAATGAACGCTTATTTTTAACACCTTAAAATTGTCAGTATAATATGTTAGACCATATTAGAATTCTTGGCAAAAGTTTATAATTTTCTGAGATTGTATGAATTTTTAGTATTTTCTGTAATTTCAGATATGGAAAATTCTTTTGGAGCCTTTAAACCCAGAAAATATTTTTGGAAAAATTATAGTAATGTCTTTATGGAATAAATAAGATTCAGTTTGAATTTGATGATTTTTGGAGTTTAATTGCTATGATTTCCATATCGCATTATTTTTAACAAAATAAAAAATTTAAAAATAGTTTTTATGTCTTTTAAATTCTGACTTCAATTTCTATATTTTTTATAAGTTCTTATAAAAGTTATGGGACTTATTTTGCAGCTGGAAGTAATTATGGCTATTATTGGGTTTTTATGTATTTAAAGAAATTATTTTTAATTCAAAAATATTCAAAAAATTCATATTTTGACTTTTATTAATATTTTAAGCCATAAAAGTTTTTTAGTTGAATTTATTATGAATTTTAGGATATCATTACGCATTAAGTAGCGTACAGGATTTTCAGCTAGCTAGGTTGGTCGTTTGCTGAACCCGCTTCAAGTAGTGAAATTTCGAGGATAGATGTGAGCACGTGGTGGGTAGTCGATAATAGGTTTATAGTATTTTAGTATAGATTGTGTTCTAACATATAAATTGCCAATCTAGGTTTATTCGAAAAATATTGATCGAGCTGTATAGTAGCACGCTTAACTTGGACCGAAGTAATGAATTCTATCTGAACCCCATTTTGTTATTCTGTTTTCAAATGTTTTATTATGGAATCTTTACAAAGTTCATTGAGCTCTGTTTTTATGATTGATATGAAAATACTTTCGAACTGCCCATGAAACCCTAGCTTGAACCTTCTAGCGATCGATTGAAATTCTTTGTTTATTCTCATCTGTTTTATCGATTCAATTATCATGAAATATTTTGAATTCTATTTATTTCTTCTTAATGTTGACATGAGTTAGTAACTTGGGAGCCATAATTAAGGATGGTCTTTTAGCGTTATAAGGATGGTCTATTGGATGGGTTTAATTAGTACCTAGATGGACTAATCAGTGTATATATGCATATGTAAAGCGTATCGAGCACTGTCGGGGTGGCTTTGCTATTGTACTGCTCATGTTCAATGTTTTCAATTTATGTTTTATTGCACTTAAAGTATTTTGAAATGATTAATTATTTAAGGCATTGAGTTGATACTCATCCTTATGTTTATATTGAAATGTTGTGGTTTTCTTTGAAGACCGTTTTGAAATTATCATTGATTTTATATAGATCATTTGAATTGTTCTGTTTCTCTGTCTTAAAATGTTGTTTTTTGGTTTAAATATGAATCGTCCGAATCATTTTTAAACTATTTTTTAAAAATCTTTGATCAACCTTACTGAGCTTTCGAAAGCTCACTCTTCTTTGACTTCCTTTCCGCAAGTTATAGCCAGCATTAAGTTGCCCGAATAAGGATAAGAGCCAAGCGAGGCGAAGAATTTAATTTTAAGTTTAGTATTGGTCATTTGGATCCCTGCGTGGGTGAAACGTTATGTTTAAATTTTCTTAGACTTAGACTTGGTATTTCAATTATGATAGTTGATTAAGAGTATAGTTTGATTGATGGATAGTTGCTCTGACAGCTTGTTACGTTATTTATTGAGGTAAAGGAGATTATTGTCTTAGTGAATTGATCGATTGAGTGTCTAACATTCCGGAAAAATTTCAAGATGTTACATGAGGTGTTTTAAGTGAACTGCTTACAAGTTAAGCGGCTGAAAATAAAATTAACCAAGGAGCTAACAACTTTTTTAATGGGAGTTGATCTGTTGACTGTGCGGTCAACTTCGGCTAAGTTGCGCGATCAGGATGCCCATTCTTAAAGGGCGGACGGCCCAAATCTAATTTAAAAAAAAAAACTAGATGTCTGCTACACTGTGTAATGGACGGCAGCTTGTCCAAAATGCCTTCACGATTTGGGGCAGTGCCTATCTGCTACATAGTGTAGTAGACGACTTTTTGACCCTGACATGTGTTAGCCAAAAGTTTTTCGCTACATTATGTAGTGGACGACCTTTTGGCTGACAACATGTCACATATGTCCCTTCTCTGTCCACTACACTATCTGGCGGATGGTGGGGCAGTTTGTCCTTATCCAGTCTCTTACCGTCAGCTACATTATCTAGCGAACGGTGAGGCAATTTGTCCTTATCCAACTAAACTCATCCACTGGATAATATAGTGGACGATGTATTTAAATAGCCCAAACCCTTAATTTTGTAAGTTTTCTTCCTTTTACGTTATCTTTCCAGTGGCCCTAGCAAGTAGATTTATGATAATCTTCCCAAGAATTTTCCAAATCATCCAACTAATCACATAAGTTCACAAACCAATGCTTTATTTATGTATAATTTTGAGTTTGTGGATATTGCGCACGATTTTGATGATGCATTATGTATGTATAGATGTGTGTGTGTGTGTGTGTGTGTGTAGATGTATTATGCATGTGCTAGTGTTGGCAAGTTGCCAACGTTTGATAAAAACTTTCGAGCTTGATGTATTTACATAATTTCAGTTGTAAAAAATGGTCTTTAACCCCGGACCAGAAGATCCCTCCGTATTGTACGACCAAGCAAACCATATTAGTAGATCTATCTGGAATGGACAAGTAAGATACTTTTTTTGTTTATTTTTTCTTAGTTTCATGAACATTGAATGCCTTTTGCTTTACTTAAATACTTTTTTTTAATTTGTAGAAAAGAAAAACACTTAATACAATAGAAGTAACCGAACAATTTGGAGAGTGAAAGTTGAACAAAACACATAAAATATTGTAACGTGGAATGAGTATTGAGATTTTTACCTATAGCAATATTTTTTAGCAACTTGACCGGATCTTAATATGCGCCCTTGTTGAATGGTGGAGATGATAATAACCCTAAAAGATGTAAGCTACATCTTAGGATTACCAGTGACGGGATGGCCGGTTATTTCTGCTAAAGTTTCCGCAACAAATAAGAGAATTGCTATAGGGACGTCTTCAGTTCGATACCCAAGAACAAATTTGGGCATGGTGGAATAAAGTTGAGGTGGACGGTAAAAAGGTTCAAAGTTTTGCAGGAAGACAACATGGAGGAGATACTTGTAATGTACACAAAGGCTTTCCTGTTGTGAGTGATGTGGGCAGTTCTATTCCCAATTACGACAAAGAACACGGTTCACCAAAAATATTTAGCTCTGTTGGGTAACCTGTAGGAGGTTGGGGAGTATGCTTAGGGTGCAACCACACTTGCATACTTGTATTGTGCATTGCACAAGATAACGAGGCCCGATTGCAAAGCTATATGAGCATGTCTCTCATTATTGTAGGTATATCATATAATTCCTTTTAAGTTCTTTTTTGATAATTTTTTATTAGTCAGTGCATAATAAAGGCTAACCATACAACCCTAATTTGTCTTTGTTCTCAAGTGTGGTCTTATAAATACTTCAATGTCTACGTACCCCTTCAAAGGGAGGGAACCGATAATATGTGGCCTCGATTGCGGGCTTGGGAGTACAGTCGGAGGGAGAGCCACTACATGAGGAGAGATGATCCCCATCACAACATTTTATTTTATCTGAGGAAGTTCGACTCTAAGCCTATGGGCCAAATGTGTTGGGCGCCGTACAAACATTTGGAGGGATGGGTGGCAGAGTCGTTCATTTTTAGCTCTCTGGGTTGCAATGCACTCCATTGATCCATTGGTAGATCGCGGAGTGGCAACTACCGGATCATTCCATGCACCATTTTAAGTGCTTGTAAGGGTTGCCAACTGATGCCCCAGAAATAAGGATTAACAGGAACCCACCGGGTGTCCCATGCTTCGGGCAGGTGAATGCACTCAAATTGTGCGTCCCCGAACCTGAACTGTGAAGTCATGGCAAAACACGCTGACAGTCATTGTGTAGGAGCCCGACACTGTGGTTAGTATCAAGCAGTATATGGGGTGGTACTATCGTAGCACTCGAAAGAGAATAAACCCCGTATAGTGGACAAGAGGCAAGAAATACCAGCCCAGGGGTATAATTGATGAGCGTAGAGCATTCGAGCTTGTAAGTTTCCTATTGACTTTCAATTGAATTTGATCTCATAAGTTCTGCATTCATTTTCATGCACATCACATATTCGTAGTTTTGTCAAATTTGTAAAAGTACTTTTTCCTTGAATACCTATGTTATTTATAGATATTCTGCAGAACTCTTGTTTGAGGTTATCGACATAAAATATTATGCATTCTTTAGAAATGTTAAGCTTGCTTTGGGCTTCAATTATCATTCGTTATCTGTTATGCTATTCCAGAACCTAGTTGCGTTTCCTCACGGGGTTGCTTGAATAAAATATTTCATAGCAAGCCTTTCTGTTAAATTACCATCTATTATGACAATTCTTAAGGCTTGTGCTCAATTATCGATTATTTTTTTAGTATTTGAAATACAATCGATATCAGGATATATGCCGTATAAATTTACGAGCTCATTTCTTCCATTTTATGAACAAATTCTGAGTGTTATTAAATTTAGAATTTATTTCTAAATTTAATTATGGTTTTCACGCTCCTACATAGTTTGAATCGGTTTCTCCACTCCATAAATTCATATCAGAAAACGCCTTATTCACTTCTGATGTGGCTCTTTTTTCTTCTCATTTATATTGTTGTTCTTTTAGAACAGCTAGATATATTTCATCCATCATTGGTTTTTTCAATGATTTTTCTGTTTCTACTTTGTCTAAATAGTCGTTGATTTTTTTTTTATTTCTTCTACACCCATTTCCTTTACGGCATCTTTGGTGTCTTTTGGGCCACTCGTAGAGGGTTTTTCTTCGCTATCACTATATGCTATAACTTCTTCAAATATATATGAAATTTCGTTGCTATAATACTTATTGGTAGTATCATAACTTTCAAAGTTTGATAAGAAATTATCTGAGTTTAAGACGTCGTTTTTACTTCCTAACCCTATATCTGAATTGTGTAATTCAGTTAATATCTGAGATGTTATCTTATTTAGAGTTCTACAGATATTTGAAGTTTCATGAGATACATCCATTCTTTGATTTAATAATATTGTTATCTCAGTTTTTCCAACTACATGGTCTATGTGTATAATTCATGTCATATGATTTAATAAACAAGGAATTTTCATGAGTTCTTGGTAGAATTTTGCCTTTGATTAGGCTCTGATACCAATTTTATTTGTCCAATTTCTTCTTTGGTAAGGAAAGACATGTTCTACCCTTGAGAGGGGTCAATTTTAGTCTTTTGAAAAGTATGATGTGTTTTGAATGAATTGCTTAGAAGTTGAGGCGTTGAAAATGATATTAACCAGAGAGTTGGCAACTTACAAGTACTAGCATTTTATCATCTCCATATATATATATATATATATATATATATATATATATCAATTTGATCACCGGAATTCGATTTTTCTTCACCCACACCTCCCCTTCCCCCTCTCTCTATCATGTAACAGAAGAAAGGAAGAGAAAATTTTAGGGGTGGCCACACACACACGCACATAGCCTAAAACAAAAATTATCAAAACCCCCTCCAACTTTGGGTATTTTTTAAACTTTACCCAAAATTTTCTAATATGACGAAAAGCCTAAAAACTATTTACTACAAATTAAGTTACTAGAAAATAAATAGAGAGAGAAAAAAATTTAACGGGATGTTATATATGGTCTTGCCACCACCACTACCACAGAACACACCATCATCATAACGAGACGCTGCCATCTCCACCACAACGTCCCTGCCACTGTTGCTGCTATAAGCTACATACATAAGTAATTAATCCTGGTAAAATGGATAAATTTCTAAAATGGAATAAGTTTTTGACAACTATTTTTGTTTATCAAATAAGTTAATTTCTTTTTCAGTATTGAAAATTCAGTTCCTTAAGATTTCCAGCATTTTAATTTTGAGCATTTAGATTTTAGTTTTATCAAACAACTCCCTTAAGTATCTATGCCAATTAATTACTTTTGTAGGGACGGTCAGAGCAATATATGTTTATGATTATTTTGCTAAAATTGTTATTGGTAACTCTCCAGATTTTTATTAATTTATTGGTACTAAGTAGAAAAGTATTTTAACTTTGAATTAAGTGATAGACTTTAGAGAATTTGTTTGGAAGTCTTTTTAGTGATGAAATTTGTATTTGATATTGTTTAGTGGCTAATGTGATTAGATTAGACATAAAATGATTTTGATTTGGTGTAGGACTTTAAGTTATATTGTAATTATATAGCAAACGAGGAGGTTAAGTTATATTATAATTGTACTAGCAATGAGGACATGAAATCATATTATAATAGCACCTGAAAAATATATAAGAATGAGGAAGACGTAAGAGCCTTAGTGTTTTTCGAAAGATAGAGGAAAAGAAAAGAATAAAAGGCCTGATTTATTCTTTTGGGTTTTGCATAAGGTTGTGATCGATCTAAGATAAGTAAGATATTTTTGACACTAAATTCGCTACTTTAAGGTAAAAGCTTTTATGTTCTCTTTTCTTTGTGTTACATACCCATATTTCACTTGCATCTGCGTGACTCTGGATTTTGTCAATTCATGATCTTCGTTGTTCTTTGAACTCTCAGCTAGAGGATTTTGTCCCGTGGTTTTCTTTGCTATTCTTTGAACAATTCAAGTAAAGGATGGTTCCATTTTCTTCGCTTTTGCAACACGTCAAAAAATATTGAACGGTCAAAGTTCAATGCTACTAATTTGGTCAACTGGGAGTGTGCATTCCAAGTCACATGACGTAGTTTTTCTCTCCAAAGATAGTCCAAATTTGGGCATTGGCATCGGCATGCCGCTTGGTGATAGGATGGCGGTTAGAGCTCCTCGTTCGTGCTCCCGCTCCTCGCCCCCTTGTCTTTCTTCTCTTTAGGGGCTCCTTACTCCATGACCTTTGTAGCTGCACTGGTGCTTCCTCTCTTTGCCTCCTGGCACTGAGCATCGATCCACTAGCTCCCAAGTATCGTCTCCCCATTATTTGGCTCCTACCCTGAAATTATCTAAAAGAAGTTGAAGAACGAGAGTCAAATCAAGTCAAGCCAGTGACAAAGGGGATTGTCATAATCAAAACCGAGAGTCAAACATTGGGTGAGATCTTTCTTATTTCTCTACTTCTAATCCATCTTTGGTGAAGAACACTTGTGGTTGTTATTGTTTTTATCAGACATTGATGTCCTGATAATTTCAAGTGTTAGCTTCACCTCGGGAAGAAAACATTGTAAACCCATTAGCACATAGTGGAAGCTTTTGTCTGAAACCCATGGTTTTCTCCTATAGATTAAATGATTTTTTCACAAAAAATATTGGTGTTGTTCGTGGCTACTCTTTTATGAGTTTGTTCTTGCTTAGTCCTTCTTGTTATTATCTTTACTATCTATATAATATATAATAAGTGTAACGATAGCTTTTTTGTTTGACACGTCATCACGAAGCTAGTTTTTCTGTTTGACACATCATTATATTAGGTATCCAATGCTAAATAGAATTGTAAACATTATAGGTGTCTCTAAAAGTCTCAAGCATTATTTTGGATGGAATCCTCATTTCTTGATAAGTTAATTTCTATATCTGTAAGTCTCATATAATTGAAAATCTAACTCTAAAATATTTTAAAAATCTAACTAATTAATGAACTAACTTATTAGACTTAATTTAAATTTATTTGTATCTTTAAAATCACTATCTGATATGAATATAAAAAATTTATATATCTAAAAAAGAAAATAATATATTAGATTTAGATGTAAAAAAAATGATGTTATGTTACCATAATTGATGTAAAGACTTGTCAATATAATATATAACTTTTAGAATCCTTTTGGTAAAAAAAAAAAAATTGACGTTATTTTTTAGGTGAGACTATGTGACCGACAAAAAAACTATATCGTTCTTACTAATTAAAATTGCAATGTTAAAAAAAATTCATAAATCTAATAGTTGAAAGGATTCATAGTTATATTCTAAACATGTCAGTGTATCTAAAGATATGCAAATATGATATTGGACGTGATTTTTATTTTTAAGTTTATTTAATTTTGTAGGAACTATACGATTGCTATATTAAGAAGCCTTATACAATCTAAAACCTGATTCTAAAACTCTTAATATACTAATTTTTTAGGATTTAATTTTTATTATTGTGTTCTTTAAAGCTAACTCTCTCGTACCAAGATAAAAAAATCATGTACTAGAAAATAAAAATAACATATAAGATTTCAAAGAAAAGAAATCATGTTACATTTAATTTATGTTTGCTATAATTCAATATATATTTACAAGCACATATGAGAATTTGGAAAGAACTCACATATGTAATAGGAAGAAAAAAAAAGGTGCAATTAAATCAAATAATTCTTAATTAGTATATTTAAGAACATTTACGGCCTTTAAGAGGCAAAGATATGGTATTTAATCACATTATGTTTATAAAGTAAAATAAAATTATAAACATTATAAGTGTCTCAAATATTATCTTGAATGGAGTTCTTATTTCTTGATAAGTTGATTTTCATATCAATAAGCTTTATATAATTGAAAAACTAAATCTAAATTCTAAAACCCTAACTAATTAATGACCTAACTTATTAGGACTTAATTTTTATTGTTGTATCCTTAAAACTACTCTACAATATGATTGAAAAATTCATGTATCTAAAAAACAAAAATAATATACTATATATAGAAGAGAAATAGAATGATGTGACAATTGAGATTAAATAATAGAAATAATGTAACAATTAGTTCACATTTATTTTATTGTAGTATATGTTACCGTAATAGGTGTAAAGATTTATCAATTGAATAAATAGCTTTTAGAATCCTTTTGGTAAAATAAAAAATTGACAGAGCAAATGACTAACAAATAACTGTATGATTATGGTTAATCAAATTTATAATAATGATAAAGCTTATTTGTAAATATGATAGTTGAAAATAATCTAACACTGTATCTAAACATGTTAGTATATCTAAAGCTATGCAAATATTACTTTTGATGCAATCCCTATTTTTAAGCTTATTTAATTTTTGAGAACTATATGAGGGCTACTAGGAAGCCTTATATATTTGAAAACTAATTCTAAACTCTAAATATATTATTTCAAATGGATTTTATTAGGACTATCATGTTCTTAAAACTAATTCTCTCATACAAAAATCATGTGTTTAGAAAAAAATATATAATAACATATGAAATTTAGAAGAAAAAAATTTATGTTAGAGTTAATTCGAGTTATTGTAATTTAATAAATGTATATATACTTACACATAACATTATTATTACAAAAATTAAAATATAAGTTCAATAATCAAATTAAGGGATAATTTTTGCTTTGATAAGATCGCACGATCAACAAAGTGGCTATATCGCCTACATGAGATTTTGAAAAGAAATTACATATGTATTAGAAAAAAAAGGATATAATTAAATCAAATAATTAATTCTTAATTAATATATATGAGAACATTAAAACCTTTAAGATGCAAAAATATATCCATATAGTTCTACAAAATTAGAAATTAACCAGTTCGTCTTAATAGGGCCCTTACGATCAATAAAAAGACCTTTTCATTTATACTTACTTAAATTTTTACGGAAAAAAAAAGTCTAATTGATAAATCTTAGACAAATTATAAGCATTAAAAATTAGTTCTGATTATAATGGTATTAATTATAAATGTTACTGGTCTCATTGTGCAAATTTAATAACAAGTGATTGATTAATGCTCGCCTATAATATTAGTCTAATATAATAATATTTGTTATCCTTTGCAAGTTTATTACAATTATAAGTATAACTGGACATCTTTTGGTATTAAGATTTTATTATGTGGTGATAAAACAAGTGTAACTCATGAGAAAATATCATTAAATGTGTGTAGTAGATACAGAATTTACAATTTGGCAACAAATAATAGTCATAGAAGGTGTGAAAAATAATTTTAACACATCAAAACATGACAAGTCATGTTCATCAATTGAATTTCTCATTACTAGCATCTTACAAAATTAAGTATATATATATATATATATATATATATATATATATGAAAATATCATACTATGTGGTCATTCTATTAAAATTTATCCTTACAAAAAGTGATAATTTATTTGAAAGTGATAAAGTGTGTATACATAAGTCCTCTTAAATTTGAAATGTAATTTTATTCCTTTTGAATTTTTACTTAATCGTTATAATAACATCAAGAACGTATGAACCCTTTAAAATCCCTTTGAAGTTGAGGAATTATATTCACATATAATATTTACAATTCAAATGGGATAAATGATAGCCTCACTATTTTTAGTTATTTTTTAAAATCTTATTTGCTATTTAGCTATATATGGCACCAGCATGACTATTCTATTACTCTAGGTGCTAAGTCAATATTCATTTGAAGTACTCCTTGACAACTTAGAATAAAAGCTTAAAGAAGATAAGTAACTAGCGGCTCTACTGTGTCGCTAGATATTCTTTGTCTTTAAGCTTACAAGATAATGAAATTACAGATAAATACACATGTATATGCAATATCATAATAATTGCATGCATCCTAATCAAACAAACAGTGTTGTTCAATAATCGAAAGTTAGGATAATGCAGATGCATTCATTTTTTTTGATATTTTATTTAAGTTAATCATGATTAATTTAGATACGAAGGTTATTCTCTATAGTCAAATAAAATATTTCTTATACCATTAATGCCCTTTTAACTCACAACATATGGTACGCATTAATACATTTTTTGAAACTTTATGGTATATTGTATTTTATAAACCGACCCGAGCTTGGCTCGGGTTAGTTGCCTTTTAATTGGACTAGCACAAGGATGGAAAACTTTTCTTACCACTTTTAAGTCGGCTCGAGAGTAAAGCACTTGAACAACCTGATGTCTACCTGAACCGACTTGGGTCGTTTACATCAGTAGTTATTTGTCATAAACAAGTCAATGCTAACACTAAAGTACATTTTCAGAGACAAAAAGGAGGTGGAAATGCATATATGGGGTGAAAATAGCATTTTTTTTTTTTATGCATGCATTTGCTTTCATTTGAAAATAATAAAAAAAAAAAGGGTGGAGCCCGTCAGAATATGTATCATAATGCCAACGTTAGAGTAGTTTTGATAATCATAGCAACCCGAATTCGAGTGGGAGCGGGTCTAAAAAGCAGGTAAGGGAGTATGGAGATGGTAGAGATTTGCAAAGACCAGGGCCGATTAGGCCATTGCTATTCCTAAAGATAACAGTAACTTTCCCATCTTGGTCCCGGTGGCTAACTCTTATGTCCCTAAAGATGCAAAAGAAAAACATCTTGCGAAATGAGTGACCGAAATTAGGACATTAATCGTGTCTGCTAAGAAACCATCAATCAAAAAACCTCTATCATTATGACTAAACAAATGAGAAAAACAAGAACAAAAAGATACAAAGATGAGAATGCGAATACCATGGATGCTCAAAAAATGGCCTAAAAGGCAAGTACTTACAAGACCTCACTCGTATATGCTTAATTGGATTGACAGGGTCAGGTCCTAAGTACTCAGCCCCAAGTCGACCTTCGTTCGATCTAGTATTTCCTTGTAAAACACAACTCCCCAGACAAATTTGGAGATAAAGAAAGAGAAAGCATAGTGTTGATATCTTTTGTGACCTGAGGACCCCCGCCCTTTTCAAAGTTGTAGCTCAAGCTTAAATGCAAACTTGGTGGGCACTCCTCTTTTGCCCTCTCTTCGTTCATATGCTGAGCTTGTTTTTCTGTTAGGCCTTGATGAAGCTGCACACAAGAAGCGTAGATTTAACATATGAGATGAGCAAATAATATGAGACTCCATCCATTTTTCATCATCCTTGGATCATAATTCCGCTTCCAATTTCCAATTAAAATTTCATTTTCATGACATTTTCTATATACATCTTGGACTAAAGCCAACGTTTGGCCATTTTAAATACCATGTTTCAACGTCACATCCATCTAAGAGTCATTTTGCATGTATAATCAATTCATCATCATCGCTGAAATGTTTATAGGTTTTTTTTCATGGGTTTTAGATGATGATTTAGGTTTGTCTTGGATTTTTATGCTTGGTAGGAGCCAAATTTAGGTGCCATGCACAACAATCTACTTTCGTGAATAATAATTTACTCAAGAATTATGTTATGAAATTTACATCTTGAGAAGTTTTTATAAGTTATCTTTCCCTAGATAATATCAGAAATTAGTGATTACGGAACTTTTTCCAGATATGGCACACCCTAAGTACTTCTTGAATATCCTAAGCTATTTTGAGTGACTCTAATTTCATGTTTATACTTCCATAGCTTTCTATTAGAGTGAAGTAGACCTAAATGGACTTCATTTGAGAGAGACACAAGCTCTCAAAGTTGGCCCATATGCACAATCCTACCAGAAGCACACTACATCAAGTTTACAGACCGGAATAGGCACCCAAACAAAAAAAAAATTCTGGCCTACTGGCAGGTACACCTTCCTTTAGGCACGTCCGAAGGTCGTAGGGAAGCCTTGCTTGAAAGATTCAACGGAGTAATGGATTATTTAAATCTCAGGTCCTTGGGATTATTATTTTAATGGTTTCAGGTCCCTTTGCACCCACAGTCGATTTTCTTACCCTCAAAGCACCTCAAGGCTATAAACTACGGTTTTAGGCTTCATTGTCAAAAAGGGTTTCATCATAAACCACCTTGATGTTGTATCAACATTGTCTTTCCCCGTAAATCCTAATTATTTATCATAAACCCTAAATATTTCAATGTAATATCCCGAACTTTGAGAGCAGGTTAAAATAACCATCGATGACCTGAAAAATAAACGGGCGCTAATTTTGAGCAATGCTCAGGTATTAGTACAGTATGGGAGCTTAAAATGATTTTGGGGTAAAAATATAATTTTTGAAATGTTCGAGGGCATTTTCGTAATTTTAGAAAACTCTAGGGGCATTTGTGTAATTTTATAAAAATAATTTAGAAACCATATTTTTAGAATTTTGACACATCCTCCTTGGTTAATGACTAAGCTAGAAAAATTATTAAATATTGAATTTGGATAATGATTTCGGGTAAAGAAAGAAAAAGAAACCAAAAAGGGGAAATTCAGGGAGAGAAGAAGAAACAGCGGAAGAAAATAGAAAGAAAACAGAACAGAGAAGAAAGAAGAGAAAACAGAGAAATAAGGGAAAAAGGAAAGAGGAAAAGAAAGAGGAGAAGAAGAAGAGTTGATGAAACCCAAATTGGTAATTATCTTCTTCTCTTAGTGTAATTTGCGCTGTGAATTTAGTATGTGTATATGAGTATTTTCAAGGCTGAAGTGTGCATAAGTTTAGGGTATTTAGGTGTTGATATCAAGGGGTGTAGTGGAGTAATCAGTGGGTATGTGTGTGTGTGTGTGTGTGTGTGTGTGTGTTTGCTGTGTGTGCGTGTGTGAAATCATTTGGGTGGACTGTTTTCTTTTGGCTGATGCCTTGCTGTTTTGCTGCTGATTTGTTGTTGCCATGCTGCTGCTGCCTTGCTTTATTGCTGCTGCTGTTTGGCTGCTATTGTAGCAGTATTGCTGAGGGTGCTCTGTGTGTGTTGAGTGTGTGTTGAGTGTGTGTGTGTGTGTGTGTGTGTGTGTGTGTGTGGGTGGAGAATATGTGTGTAAGATTATGTGTATTAGTGTGTGCCGCGAGGGTGTTCTTGCACAAGTGAGCTGGGCAGAGTATTTCAGTGTGTGTATTATAGGCGTGATGATGTGGGTGTATAAATGTTTGGTTCATGAGTACAAGTGTGTAATTCATAGGTTAAGTGTGGTATTGGGTGAGTTAGAATGTATATTAGGTGTTGGAGTGAGAAAAATGGTGAAGTATGTGGTTGGAGATTGTGTGTGTGTAATGGATCACGGCTGAACAATGAAGAAGAAAGTGTGTGTTTTGAAGTGAAATAGTAGGTGTAGTGATTTGAATAGTACTTGTTATTGTCACTAAAAAATATGAGATTTATTAGACAGTTTCTTTCACGAATTTTCATAAATATTTAGGGTCCAAATTAGTCCAAGTCAAAAACTGTAACTCCTAATTTTTTTACGATACCTACGCTCTGGAGTTTTTTGAGAATTTTCGGAGTCCACAAAGAGTGCTAAATTGGAGTACCGATTAAAGAACTTTATTGGATTATTTAGCATAGCAAACCAAGCTATTTTGATTTTAAAATTTTAGGAAAATCTTATTTTACTGATATGATTCATATTCTAAAATTTCGTTCCATTCTGAGGTTGATAGGTATTTTTCGCAGAGCTGACCTTTTGGCGCTCGGTCCAGACACCGGTTCAGGATTTTTTTGGCGAAAATTTTCTAAAAGAGTTTTTAGTACAGAAATGATATTGGGATGCTTAAAATAGCGGCTTAAGATATTTTTGAGATTTTTCCGGTGCCAAAAAGCCCCAGGGGTGTTTTGGTAATTTATTACCCAGAAGGGGTATTTTGGTAATTTTACCTATAAGAGGTATTTTGAAGTAAATTTACATACAGTAAGATTATTTTAGTGACTTTGCTTATGGAAAAGTCATTTTGAGAATTAAAGTGTAACAGAGGGTATTTTGGTAATTTGTCACCCGAGGGGGGTATTTTGGTAATTTTACAAGCAAAAGGTATTTTTGTGTAAATTAACATACAATAGGGTTATTTGAGTGTTTCTACTTACGGGTAGACCGTTTGGGTGATTTAAGTCAAAGAGGGACATTCTGGTAATTTTACACCTCAGAGGCGCTTTGGTAATTTTACATACGCAGTGCGAGGGGTTCATTTTGGAAGTATGTGTGAGTTTGTATTAAGTTATAATCTTGTTCTGTAGGCTGTATTCTAATGATTCGATTATTCCATTTAGGTTAAAGCTAAAGACTTCCGGTTATGATAATTTAGCTGCGGATCCAGGTAAGGGATTCTATCTGAACCTTAGGTAAGGACTTCCATCCAAACCCTTATTTTGATAACTCATACTTGCAAGTACTATTTTGAATTACTTATGACTAATGTCAAACTCTGAAGTATGCATTGATATCAGCATGTTCTTGTCCAGAAAATCTTAATATTGAACCTGGATCGGTTATTTAGAAATCTTGTGTTGCTCGCCTGTTATTGTGTGCTGAACAGATTTGACAACTGTCTGTATCCGTTCTTTCGGATTGTTGTGCTTAAGACTCGATAATTATTCATAATCTTTTTTGTTGTTATCTGTGATTTTTCTTCTGAAAATTCTGATTTCCTCTAAAAAATTTAAATGCTGACTTATGCCAGTATGATTATTGTTATTGGAATCCGAATTGATTTTGGAGATTTGAGCTTATGTTAAAGCTCATCGATATTGTTGATTTTCTGTGTTGACCTGGGAATCTGTTCTGTTCTGAGGCGGGCGTTATAAGGCTGGTCTGAATCCTTCATGGAATGCAGGCTAGTACCCAAGTGGACTAGTAATTATTCTGGTACATCATGCATGTGTACACTCTGTTAGCTTGTCGGAATGGCATTGCTATTGTCTAGGATCAACGATGATTTTTTATTTTATCTGCTTTGTATACTGTCGTGACTATTACGGCAATGTCTAAAAAGTATTATTTGAAATGATATGTGCTTCTGTTGAAATCCTTTGAAAAATCTTCATCGTATTTTGGAAATGATGACTCTAGAAATGATCTATTATTGATTGCTTTTGGAATCCGTCGTGTTTGTTCTGGTTCATTTTGGTATCTATTTCTGATGAATTTTGATCCTCTTGGAAATCATTGAGTTTTTGACCATCTGAAGCATTCTGGAATTTTTCTTTGATTGGATTATTTGAAATCATCTAGTAATTATTTGTTAGTCCTTGTACGACCTTACTGATCTCTCAAAAGCTCACTCTTCGTTTGGCTCCCTTCTGCTGGTGATGATAAGCTATAACAGGTTCGAAAATGGGTTAGACTATGTGTGAGGTTCTGATAAGCTGCCATTACAGTGTAGTGAGACCCCCACGTGGGTCTGTACTGTTGATTCATTCTTTAGGGATTCAAGTTTGAAAAGAACCTAGGTTTTAATGGTTTGAGTTCAAGCAGGTTTTGTTGAAATCTTGTATTTTGGAGAATTCGAGTCGGTATCGTATTAGATGCTTTGAAGTATGTGGTTGTCTACAGGTTTTGACAGGTTTGATGTGATCTGGTAGGTTAACGACCCGGGAGTTCAGGGTGGCGGAGCTCCGGATTTCGGAGTCGTTACACTGAAGTACCTCCAATCATTCCCACATCCATAGGCAGTTACCCAAGTCCAAAGCAATCAACTTTTCCTAATGAATTAAAGATCAATCTTGTGAAAAATTATTGGAAGTCAAGCAATTAAGGCCTCCACCCCGGGTAACATTGACTTTGTCGATAAATGTAGCATCTAGCTATGTAGATCGCAAGCAAGGTCTAAGGTTTATCTTCTCTTATCAAACATATGATAAAGGTGATTTGATTGATATATTTATCTTGTCATGATGATTGAATGATTACTCGCAGTTAGGGAATGTATCCATAGAACTCCCTCTTCGTCCCAAACATTAATTTGCCCAAATCTTTCTTGATTTCTTAAACACTATCCTTTTTGTTAATTTACTAATTAGGGACGTAGTTTTCTCAACAAACACTCGAAGGTGTTCTTTGAGATCAAATTCAAATACAAACCCAAACTAGAACCATAATACTTAGTCCAATTACATTGGATCTGATCCCAACAGTCCGTCAGATATGCAGGCTATACGGGCCTTGTTCTCATATTTCAATCCAAGTTTATGCATTTTCATGCGCTTCTTTAGATTCGTTGTGGTCATCTTAGATTGTGATATGTTGCTTGTATTTTTCTTGACTTTTTCAAAAATATGATAATAAACTAACTAGACAATATGAGACGACTAAGGTATGCTGAGATGCATAATACCTTCTCATCATAATTCTGGAGTCAACATCTAGGGTTTTAGCATGCTAGACCAGCCAATTATGATTATAGAGTTAACCTAGGTTTTTTGTAGTTTTTCTTTCTTACATGAAAAATAGATGGTGACTTTTAATTTGACGGTCAAAGCCCGCAGGCACAGATTGTCACAGCCATCAAAAATCAAGTTTTGCAAATTATTTTGTAGAACCAATTTTTGTAATTAGAAAGTCATAAAGATAAACAAATGCATGTTCTCCTTTTAGAATGCAAGTCCTGGGGGGAAACACTAAATGAAACTGGTAGTGAAGGCAACTAACGAAAAGAAAAGGAAAATTTTTTGTTGTTCTTAGAATTGAAGGAATCTTCCTCCTACCTTCATGTAGCAACAATTGATGGTTGCTATATGTTTTTAATGGCTTTTAGTTAGTGACGCTAAAAAAGTGATGTTAAGAGTTGTTGCTGAAAGTGTTAACAGAAAAGTCATCAAAGACATTTAACGGCTATTAATTGTCACTATATATAAGGTTGGAGAAAGATTCTTACAATCGGATGGCAGCTCAAGTTTGTTCAAAAGAAAAAACTGGCATGGAGACATAATTGATTGCAATGATTTTGTTATCGTTAGATACAATATATACCACTTTCTCTCATCACGTAATTTTTTCCTTTTTTCATTACGTGAGGAGAGAGACACGATATTGTACTCCTAAGGTATCTATCACCAAAGTACTAAAGTTTTTTGTGTGGACGCATGGATAAGTATGTTTGCCTGCACATGCACCTGCACCTGCACGTGTTTGTGTGTGTGTGTGTGTGTGTGTGTGTGTGAGAGAGAGAGAGAGAGAGAGAGAGAGAGAGAGAGAGACCTTTAAGTGAAACGGGTCGAGTTCAGCTCCAATTCTACTTGAGATGAAGATAGAATTGTACGCGTTGGGTTGACATTGCTTGTATTTGGTGCAGGCCTCGCGGTTCCATATGGGAGGTAGACTGGCAAAGCTTGTGTTGGGCATTGTCTTGAGATTCGTATGGGACTTTACCATGAAGTCTTTCCCGCAAGTTTCATGCCTTGTATCTATCATTTCACATGGAGGCAACCACTTTTCATCAAGAACCTGGCTAGCTCTAGTCCGTTCGTATCCTGTTATTGCATCTCTTTTGCCACATAGGCTTGAACTCATCAACTTTCCACCATTCCCTAAGACTAAAGGGTGACCAAGGCACTGGTCTGGGGTTGATTGGTTGCTCCAAAACGATCTTGACTGCTGGTAGTTTCTGGAGAGAGAGAGAGGTGAAACTAGGATTTGAAAGCAAGCTTTTTTATTGCTTTCATCTTTTCGTTTTCAGGGAAAAAAATGACGTCCATTTATGCAATTTCAAATTCGGTTTTGAAAAAATATCAAATTATTTTTAACTAAAGCACTGGCAACCATTCGTTATATTCCTCAGTTATGCACCCTGTGGAAGAGGGCTTCGTGAAATGGTATCCAAACGACAGACTACATTTTCATAAAATTTAAAATGAACAACTTATTCTTCATTTACTAAGATTGTTATCCAATCCTTTTAGTTCTGTATTTTCATCCTTTCTACAAAATGCAATTTGTTCATCTTCTCGAAAACGTGGAAACAAAAATAATCAAAAGGCTATCCAACATAGACCGTTTACCTTGAAGAGCTTGCCGCGTAACCAAATGAACCTTTGGCAAGTGGAGAGAATAGAGGCCGGCTTTTGTTCTCCAGGCTAAAGGGTCCATAAGGGTTGAATCTTTGGTGCATCTCCATAATGTGATCTTTTTCATGCACTAGCCTGTTCGTGTGAGATAGAACTGCAGAAAATTAAGAGGCAACGTAGCAAGTTTAGTTCCTTAACTAAACTGAGGCGACTTATGTAGCTACCACCGAGTCCCGTAGTTGGATATCTTTTGCTTATGAACTCTCTTGCGAGCACTCAAACTTGATTGTTCACTGAAGTGTGCTGTGTAGACTGGACTCGTGAAATGAGAAAAAAAAAAAAAAGACAAAGTAAATGTTTATGCATTGGAAAGTGTTTGAAAAGTCAAAAGGGTACCAAGATTTTGGGACAGACAGAAAATCAAAAATGAGAATCTTATGCTATACTTTGATAATCACGACTTTAGGAGTCATTTGTTCTTACGAGATGCAATTCACTAATTGGAGACACTGTAATCCCTTTATACTAATCCCTTCTTGGAGACAGGTTTCAGTTTAATCATCTAAGGTTGTGAAAAATCCCTTCCCAACAACTGAATAAGGTTTGTTACATCGGTCCTGAATTCACATAATAATTCTGAAACTTCACCTTGCCAATACTTATCAAGCTTCTTGCTTCGGTACATCTGGATTAGAAGAAAGCATGAAAACACAGAGAAGAATGGAAACATTAGCGATAAATGGAAATGAAACAACTCGACGAGATGTTCTAAGAAGTTCACAACTCCTTTGGCATAATTATTACCTGCAAGTGACTCTTAACGCGAGCAATGCTTAGTCCTTTCAAATTCATCAACTGGAGAACTAACTTTGGAGTGGCTCCTATATAAACATACCCGCATATGAACATTTTGAAAATGAACTAAGGATTAAAAAACCATGCAAAAAAACTTAATTTCTTCGGATTAAAATCTGTCTATCTAGGGTTTTGAACAAGTGCGTATTCGTTAATTATAGCTATATTCGTTAATTATAGCTACACATATCACCGGCTTCATTGGATGAAACAGTGGTAGTGATAGGGCCAGTGCCATTACTGAGAGAAAGATGAACCCTCCACTACCATTTCAAAGAATGAAACTGCATGGTGATCATGTCTCTGTTTCTTTTTTATCTTTTTCCTCTCTTTATTTTGGGAGTGGTGCGATGCAAAAGACATCTCTACAAGAGCTGTCTAGCAACAGTCGGTTGTATATAAGTAAACCCACTATAAAGAACGATATATGAATGGAAAAAGAAATTATACTTTCTTGTCCACCAAGCCTTTCAACTGCATGCACAAAAGTCAGGTGAAGATCGGAAGTCCAACGAAGTCGCGGCATTTTCAACCGAACATACTGCCGAACTATGATTGTCGATTGTTCTTTTCCGTTCGATGATGTGCTGTTGCTGCTCGATTGAGCTTCCCGTGATGTCCCTTCCTCCGCCAATTCCTCACCAGGGACAGGAGTTGCACTCTCTTCGTCCTCATCAATAGCTACGACATTCAGGTCAAAGGGTGGACACTTTTGAGACGATAATGGAGAACTACCATTTCCTTGAGTGTCACTTCCTTTGCTTTTGGCTTCAACGAACTTGTCTGTTGTCTCAGCCATAGGTGTCATAGTTGTTTCCATAATTCCCCCACATTAGTGATGCTTCACCGTTTGACTTGGGGATTTTCCTGGTTGAATATTCAAGTAAAGATCAAGAGTGAATCGCGGTAAATGGAATGCAAATGCAAGAATAAGCTTTCCAGTCTAAAGTCCAAAACCATAAAAATCTACTTTTCCCTCTACTTTATCAAATGCTTACAATAGAAGAAGGAACCAATTTCATTGCATAACGTACATAGCTGGAGATCATACCTTCTCTAGCTTTGTGTTAAGCAATCCATCACATAACCTATATACAGGAGTACTAGATTGAGTACAAAGGCGGAGAAGGAAAATAGAATTTAATTGCCTTCTGTTATGCTTCCTCCATGGTCAAACCATAAATTCCAGTTCCTATGGCTATCTTTTTGTTGGCATACAGGCAGATTGACTTTTCTTACTTCAAATGGTATCAACCTCCCCATCCCCCCTCTTTCCACCGAGAAGATTAGGATACGGTGAAGTTCACTTCACTGGATTTGTTAAGAAAAACTCCACAGAGGAAGTTCACTTGACGAAGAATGAACTTAAACAAATTTGAGGTATTAAAGAACAAATCTGCCTATTTGGGAAAAAATTGCTTTGTGGCACATGCTTACTTTGTCTCCGTATGTGCGATGGTAGCAAAGTGGCATTAACCTAGGGCAATATATTTCAAATCCCTATGGGTAGCCGGATTACTGCACACCATGAGCACTGAGCACTGAGTTGTGCTGATGCGATCACCACATCATTATCCGAAGTTCTCATAATTATTTCTTTTCAGAAATTGAATATGATCTCTTGTACTATCTCTTTGATTGGATCAGAGAGAGAGAAGTCTTTAATTTCTGAAAGTGGTGATCCATTCAATAATACCAAGTTATTTGGTTTTGTCCTGAAATAAAGGTATCAACAAATTGAATACCTAGTACAGATTCCAGTAAGATGAGGGTAAATACTAAGACTTGCGTGTTTAACTTACCTTAGCAGTTCTTTCGCTACTTGCATACTTAATGATAAAATTGTACGGATAAGTGCTGGATCTACCGCCCACTCCTCCCAGCAATTGAGAATAACAAGCAATAGCAGCAATGTCAAGACAAATGCATATAACCTAAATATTGCATATGCATAACCACAGAGAGAGAGAGAGAGAGGATCTTGAATTCAAACCATTGACGATGACGATTAAGAGTCATTCCTTCTTTCTTCCAAGATCGTGATCATATGGATAGCAATAAACAGGTTCATCAGCAGGAGGCTGGTTGCAAATTACAATCCAATTCAAAGTGATCCTCCTACTGAAGAGAGTTAAAAGGATGCAGATAGTAAGTATAGAGAACTAGAATAAGGCAAGTAAGAAGAGATGTATTCAAAAGATACTCCACTGCGAGAAGGATTTAAGAAATCACCTTACCAAGCAAACTGAACTGCAATATACTAACTGTACATCATATGACCCACATAATTCTGCATGGTCTTTTATGCAAATCTGTTGTTGAAAAATGAAGGCATCATGGCAGCAGTCATCACATTCAGTTATTATATCTTCTTTATGGACTGTTAATATATATAACTAATATGACGAGGAAGACGACGGCCGGAAGCTCCACTTGGTCTCTTTACATCACAATTATATGAGTAATTTTTTAGTGTAATAATACAATCAAGATACGACCACTCTCTTGGACTATATAAAATCATGTCAGTACTTCTCGAGGATTTATGGTTTCTATCACTGTTCCGGACTTTTTCTTCCTCCGTGGACAATCTTAGCAGTTGACTTCTGTTTTCAATTTTTGCAACAACGGTCAAAATATTCTTTTTATTGTATACCTTTACCATGTCATGTTCTTGTTTTTAAAAAATCTAACTCAAATAGTTCAAAAATGTGAAAATACATATAAGGTGTTATCATCTTTTTTCGGCCGCCTCTCACCATTGTTAGAAAAAAAAAAAAAGTACTGTAATTAAAAATTTTATTGAAATGAGAAAAGTACAAAATCAGATTACATAACTGAATACGAAAATAAAAAAAATTAAAAACAGAAAATAAAAATGGTAAATGAATAGGCCTGCGCCTTCCCTGCAGAAGGAGTTGCATCCAATATAATTGCAAGATTCTGAATTCTAATGACGTTTCTTCATTGGCTTCTTACGATCCATCTGTAGCATTAGACCATGGTTGGGGCCAAAGATAACATGCTAGTTCGTCAAACAAGTGACTGAAAACAATTCTGCCACACCTTAAGTCGGCAAATCACTGTGACGCAGGACCCCATCATGCACCGTGACATGTTGACAGAGAAGGTATAAGGAAACAATTAGTAAGCTTTTATATTGTACTAGTAAGAATCACGTGTTTTACATGTTATATAGTAATTTAAAATAAAAATATTATGAATCTTGATAAAAAAAAATACAATTAAATTAATCAATATGACTATTACAATTAAACTATAATAATAAATTAGTTGTTAATTGTTAATTAAATACTCGAAATAAGAAAAGCTAATTAAACATGGCCTTACTTTCAAACCCAAATTTTTTACACCAATTGTCACCAATAAATTTTACTATATATCATACTTATTTCTTTCGTCACATTATAAGTTACCGCTAAAGAGAATCCTGACTGTCTCATATTATATCTTGTTATCGAAGGTACACTGATATTGTAATTAGTTTCAAACATGTTTCACAAATATCTTGCTCTCACGAAATATTGCAAGATTGATCGCACAATAATAAAAGTAAAGAAAATTTTTAGAGATAATTTCATGTAATATGTTTTGATGGCACATATATAAGTCTAGGAAGTGAAATTAAGAAGAAATTTGAATTATAATAAAGTGATATTAATAAAAGTATTTAACGGGAAGAAGTTATAACTATAACAAAGTTTGTAAAACAAAATGTCTTAAGAACTTAAATGTTACATCTTTAAAACCAAGAATCAAGCGAACTTAAGAGATTTAACAGGACACATATAAAAAACTGAACAACTTAGATAACAAATTTAGTAGTTCAATGATCTTTCCAAAGTTTTTCTATCTTTATTTTTAGAGTTTTGACACTTTTTCCTACAAGCAGCACTACTAAAGTTCAAAATATCATCACTTAGAACTTTCAGTATCATTCAGTATCCATCTTGTTTCTTTCTATACAGTGATGGTGATTTCTTGTAGCGATGATTATTCAGGGTCAAAATATATCTTCCAGTTTATTTGCTTTTGGTAGTGATCTAGTCTATTACTCCCTCTGTCCTAAAAAAATTATCATATTTCATTTTTGGGATGTCCAAAAAAATTGATCAGTTTCTAAGTTAAAAAAGATTCCGTAGGTGTTTTTACATGTTTACGCTTTGTATACTTTTGTTATTCGATTTCTCTCTCCACATTTAATCCTTCATC
The DNA here is from genome assembly GCA_033070095.1 of Escallonia herrerae. Lineage (NCBI taxonomy): Eukaryota > Viridiplantae > Streptophyta > Magnoliopsida > Escalloniales > Escalloniaceae > Escallonia > Escallonia herrerae. The sequence goes on along the minus strand of JAVXUP010003262.1, from coordinate 11,950 downwards.
AACCCACTTTTCTTTACTTAATCACTCCCCCCCCCCCCCCCCTCCACCCGGGCATAGAATGAGAAACTTATATAATAAGACTCATATCCTAAATAAGCGTGCAGTCAAATATGATTAAATAATTTTGGATGACGGGAGCATAATTTTCATGCATCTCTTATTTAAAGATTAAAATACATAGCAAGTCTTTTTTCAACTTTTTCTATTTTAAGTACCAACGTTTGAGTACAATTTGTCGAAAACTACATTTAATCTTAACTGTACTTTCTTTTTTCTACTTTTCAATTAAATATCTATTGTGCACTCTAAATTTATGTAGGTAGTGTACTCTAAAACTCTCTTTTATGTTTATCTAGCACGACCTTATTCATCTTAGTAGTATAATAAGGACTTTTATTTTTAACACAAACTTATATGATAATATCAAACCTACTCATCTAAAAAGTCTATATACATGTGTGCCTGTGTGTGTCCTTTTGAAATCTATACCGCAAAATAAATGTGTGAAATTTATATTAGATAATGGTATTGAACTATGTAATTTCAACAATGTTTCAAACCTACGTTTTTCACCTTATATTTATACATACGCATTACAAGTTTAATATAATACAAAGTCAACAAAAGTCTATCAAGAATAATTTCAGATCATTCATCAAATAAAGACATGTATCATCAAGATGAAAAGGAAAAAATATCACCCATGACATAAGGTTTTGAGAGTTAAGAAAATTATAGGCTTAATTACATGCAAATAAGGATTGCTTTGACTTTTCATAAGGTTTCTTTTTTTCCTTTTAATAAAAGTCAAAATAACTCTTTATTCTAATTTCTTATTAAGTGACGAAGATAGGACAAAGTTGTGAGACAGTGGGATGAAGGAAATTATGATTATGGTGGAGAAGAAGGTTGGCATGGTGCGACGGATAGAGAAATTAAGACCAATAACAAACAAAGAGACGCGATCAAGGACGACGAGATAGAGGAAGATGGTTGATGAGCAACGATGTGACAACTAGGGCTTTGACAATGATGCTAAAAGAATCAAATTCTAAACTAGACCAAAAGAATAAGTAAAGGTCTGACCCGAAACTAAGCGAAGAAGAACTCAAGAGAAAAATAAATAAATAAATAGAAGAAGACGAAAAGAGACCAAGAAAACACGAGTTGACAGCGCGAACTATGTAAGGCCTTTTGGCAGGAATTTGCGGACGCGATTAAGACTCTCAAAATGGTGGTTTACTGCTCTGATACAATGCAGAAAAGGTAAAGGGAAATAGAATAACATTACTGAACATTATAAAACTAAATACAGTATAGCCTATATATATATATATATATATATATATATATATATATATGCATGAAACGACTATCTTGGAAGAACCAAAAGAACAAGAGAGTCCTATAAATCGGAACTATGTGAGCTATAGAATCTACTAAACTAAGAATAACAAGAATTGAAAACTGACGTGTAAATAGATTTTCTAACCATTCTTGTAGTCGTTGGTTGTTTCATAGCGGGGTTAAAAAAGTTTGCCCAAAGTGGAAGAATTTTTTTTTCTTTTTTTGTTGATGAAAGCCGAAGGCCATACATCTACCTCCCAGAACAGTACCTAGGGGGTGGAATGGAACGAGAAACCCCACTCATTCCTGAAAAGGATCAGACAAGCATTTCCTGCGTCATCGAATCGCTGCAACAAGGACAGTACATATAAATTGGCCCCCTGAGGCTTTTCGAGTGTGCAATGTGATTAGTGTTCGAGGAATATATAAAGTTATACATACTAAAATAAGAAATAAGAAGAATTCTATTTGGAATTTTTCAAAAAGTTAATCACAGATTCTTCTCTTCATCGGGACATAGGACCGTTACGCTAGTTACTAAACTTGTTCAAGAGATGATTTACCCGATAACCAAAAATTAGGTGTGCGAGACCCTTGGACAACCTGCTTAAGTTCTTATTGACTATCAATCTCTGTCTTTGTGATGAATGTAGCCTATTAATTACTTCTAAGCTGAAAAAGGATCCTTGTCGACGTTCCGTTACCAACAATGTCATTATGTACCTCGCTTAGGCAAAGTCTACTACGTCACCGACACTTCTCTCTTTCTTGTTAATTGTTAATGCATATACATGGTCACAGATTAGGTGAACCCTAAACCCACCGTACCTTATGAACTCTCACGTGCAAAATACTTTACTGAAAAGATGGTGTAACAATTAAGACTGGTCACTCTTGCCCAAGAACTATGTTATTTGCCAAAGCATAGTTTTAGCTGGTAGCTTTCACGGGCATTAAAAGTTAAGTTTTCCTTTCCCATTTTTTTATTTATTTTATTTTATTTTTTTTGAGACCAAAAACTAGTATATAAAGACGCAAAGGCCTTACGCTGGAAGCAAACTCACAGCTGGCCTAAGAAAAACGAAGCCACCCTTAGAATATCAACTTCACAAAGAGCCCTAATGCGTTATAAATTTTGGGAAGGATGGAATGGAAGTACAGATTGTTTCTGCAAGTCTCGAGTACTAGCTCGTGAGACAGTTCCTGCGCAAACTCAAAGACAAATAGAGAGAAAATATTGATGCCAAAATAGGTTTTCCATTTCTTATTCCCTCATTTTGTCTCCTTTCTCTACCCGGTTCTCTCCTATCCAAAAATTAACTTTCCAAGGCATTTTGGAGAGAATTTGAGTCTTTTGTCTCATCATGACCAGGAAACTGATCATTATTCATCGGAAAAACAAGAGGTTCCCCAGAGGGATAGTTTCGAGGATTAGGTTGGGCTACAGGACACCCAAAACAGACTAAAGAAATGTGCGTGACATGTGTGTCTGTGAAGGAAGTCTAGGGAGAGACAGAGAGAGTATAGAATCCAGAGAAGCAATGAGGACAAATATTCGAAGGACTAAAGTAATGACTTTTAATCGGTGAAGAAGAAAATTGAGGCTTGTAGTTCATGATATGATATAGGGCATTCTTTAACCCTACGTACCAATACAACAGTTTATGTCTTGTCATCTTTGGTGCATGGGAGTTGACATTTTGGTTAGTTTATAGCCAAGCAAACAGAGCATTTTTTGAAGAATTGCGCTTCTAGCATATATTCGATGCATGCCGGATAGGAGGTTGGGTTGTTCTATCACATGATATAGGTGCCAATCCACAGTCCATTCAAGAAATAATAATTTTGTCACTGCATCGACTGACTAGCAGTGAAATAGATGATTCGCTTGTGATCTTGAATTTCGCTTTCATTTTCTGATCGCTGTAATTATTAATGAAATATCAATATAATAAAAACGGATATGTAACTAATATTCTCCACAGTGCAAAGCAACCGATCCTTTATACAGCGCACGAATCACGTTTAGGTCATCGGGGTTGCAGATACATGAAAGACATGAGATCTCTCCGATGTTGCTATATGATAATACGAGCACAATGTGAACCGATAAGGAATGATAGGTAGGGGAGATAAGTAGGACCAACTTTTTCAAATCAGTTTGACAGATTATCCACAGCTTAGGACCACATATGTCGGTATTACCATCACACCTTGCTTCTTAAAAATTGCCTACCCTACATGTATAGTATCCGAGTCCGTAATAAAAGTTGGCCTTTCAGAATAACCTAATGGCAATGATAGGTAAGAAGTTCATGTCAGTAATTGAACGTAAAGCATAGGCTGAACGGCATACAAGGTATACGGTAGCCTTAGCTTTTTGGGTTTGGTGATTTCTTATTGTTATGGAGTATCTGAGTTTGGTAGAATACAAATACTGTGACAACTCTTGGTGTTCTGTGAGGATATAAAAATAAACAACTCTTACCCCCAAAGAATCTAGGTGATTATGTCTCCACAAGGTTGCCAAAAGATGCACAGTGAACAGAGGCACCAGACACGATGAATGCACAAGAGAGAGGCTCAGTGCCTACGTAAAGTATAGGTGGGCATCCCCAAGTTTGATGGAAGGGAAGGCAAAGGATTCAGCTTTCTAAGAGTCGAGTGTAGCACAAATATTGGAACCTTGTTTGTTCTTTTTCTAAGAAATGTCTTTCTTCATTCAAGTCTAGGCTCTTTCCGACATCTATCGTTGTGGTTTTCTAAGTAATTGGCACTAACCCCCTTTTTTTGCGTTCCTTTCTCGTCTCAAGAAATTCTGACATCGATTGTCATCATATAACTCGGGTTGCAGTGAGAATTTATATATGTATTTTGTTGATTATACCAAACTCTCTCTCTCTCTCTGTGTTCGCACGCGAGCGCGGCTATGTTATCTTAGACACCTGCCCAAGTTTTTAGCGCAGTCTATTGAGCTCAGCAATGGCGAGTCCATCAGAACCCCGACACTATATGGTGCATAACTTGTATATATTTGTTCAGAATCATTGTGCATACCACCAGCGATTGTAAAAGTGCTACACATTTCTTTGATCTGGTTGACTAGAAAGTAACACGGTCACCATTTGATAATAAGGTTACAATAACAACGATTCTTTTTCTTTTCATTTTTAGTTAATGGAAGGAACAACCCATCCATAAAAAGATTTTATAAGCTGTCCCGACTGGTGTTCATCTGTGCTACTCACATGAAAAATTACATCAAAAAGGTCACCTTGATGATTGTATTTTTTGTTTTTCTTGCTTCTATCCTAACTATTACAACACGTAAAAATTGGGTACATCAGACCACGTAGATTTATTTGCAAGACGCAACAAACAGATGCAGTCAAATATAACCTTGCAAGTAAACAATAGTATTAACGTAACAACGAAACACTAGATCCCACGCCAAAAAGGCCTCATGAGATGTGTTCTTCCACCAAGCCGAAAAGCCACGTCACACCATACCTCACCATGCCCACTCGCTTGTAGCACGTGCATCTCTCTGTCGCCTTGAAACCTCTTGAGTACATCGGAAAGAAATGGTTGTAAGTCTACCCACCAGCACTAGTACCACCACAACAAGGGACAACCAAATGACACCGCTCAGTAATGAATGACCAACACTGAAACTAGTGCCCCACCATACCACCCCATAAACGAATCCATACAAGTAAACCATCACAAAATCGCTGAACCCCATCAAATACAACCACTAATAAACTAAACCAACAGGCTCCCTTTAAGAATCACCAATTACCACCATACTCGACCTTAAAGGTACCTCCACTGAGAAGGTAGAAGGGAGGAAAACGACCTGGAAGGGAAGACAGAGCGGATGGATATGGTGGGAGAACCCCACCAACGTCTAGGGGAGAGAACAAAAACTGCAAGAGATATCACCCTACACCACACCAAAAAAAAAAAACCCTAGATAGAATAAAAAGTTGCTAGAGGGGGTCTTCAAGGGAGGAGAAAGAAGGGGAACCGGCGGAACCTAGACAAAACCACACTAGGACTCACCACCTAAACAACACAACGCCGATCAACTTATGCACAAACCCCATGCCCCACCGCGACGCAACCCTAACATCATCTTGCTACCATCTAACCCAAGGACAAAACCATTAACTGGAAACAGCAATTCCTAGAAGATTCTGGCAACGAGTGTTCACAGTAGCGGCGAAGGCAAGGTAGTTACAACGCAACCTATCGATCTAGAAACTAAGATCTAGATCAAACAGAAAAAGACCAAATTTAAAGACTTAGATCTAGTTCGAATGAGGAAGATTTAGCAAACTAGAAGAAGTGTGTTTCATGTCTTGTGAAAAGAAAAGGAACGGAAAGACAAGAAGAGGAAAGGGAGAGAAAGCTAGCCATGAAAACCCCCTCACCACCCCCACCCCCTGCGGCGCCGGCGATTGGCTATCTTTTTTGGAGAGAGAAAACCTTCTAAATGTTTTACAAGCACTACACATCTAATATTGAACTCACTGTTATGCAGCAAAACATCAACCACACAGGGAAGAGACAACCAACTCAAGGAACTCTTAACGGACGAGTCAGATCCATGAAGTATCTATGGTGAGAACATACGAAGGTATCCACCAAGAAAAAGTTTGACCATATGCCACAATGAACCTAATTATAACTGCACATTTATCTAGGTAGCGAGCTGATATTGATTGTGTCCATAGAGACTCCATACCTAAGAATTACTCCAACACTTGAGAGCTTGCGGTGACGACGAATGCATCAACCGCTGAACAGAAGCTTACTACGTATACTTTATATCAATATAAGGGGATTTTGATGCCATTGAGACTAGACCATTCCAAGGTGAGGATTCTCCTAAATAGGAGCTGAAATGAAGCAGGGCATGTTGACCTGCATGAATAGTTTTTACTCAAATAATAATAATCCCCTGCTGTGCTGGTCACTGAAATGATTTTAGCAACAAAAGATTACAAAAGTTTATTGCACTAAAGTGATTCGTCACTTCCATATTACTACATAAATAAATTCTTTGCCGCTAATAACCTCTTTGGCAACCAACACACCCATAGCAGAGGATCATATATCGGTCCTTTTAAGGTGGTAAACCTCTTTAAGAGAAATATTCTCTGAAGCAACCCGTTGAGTTTTTCCAAGCTCCAGTCGGTGTTCCACCGGCTGAAGTGAGGTCAGTAAATTTAAACAACTCTATGGTATAATAATATTTACAACACAAATGCCTAGCTTATACGACCAACAAAAATAGAAATTGTCGCAGCTGTTAAGACTGCATTACTAGATTTACCTCGACACTCCCAAAATGAAGACTCGTACAAATGCATGACACTTAAGTTTTGATAGCGCGGCCCTTGTACTGCCCTCTCCGGATCACGAAGTCATCAGGAGGTTGAAACTCTTCTAACCAAGTCACTTCAGAGACCGTGGCTCCGTCCACTAGGATATCAGCTTAGAGAAGAAAACAAGAAAATAGTGAATTTAAGTCATCCTTCTTCAGAATAAGAATACGCTTAGGCCTTTCGACTATTAATAGTTAAATTAGTTTCTCAAACAAAAGAAGCAAATAGAACTGTTGGGGCCCAGCTGTGAGGGCCTATCCCTTCCTCCGAAAGATCACGGCGGGGTATTCAGAGCAAGAGAGGAAAAAGGGCTACCATTCTTGTGCAAGCCAGGCCAAGTGGCCACCAATAAACCAAAAAAATTGTTGGGTCCCACCGTCCAAGATGCGTGGACTGAATGAGCCAGATCATATGAAGAACAACCTTTGGTTGAAAATTTTGGAATCCCTAGCACCGTTCTTTTGGAAACTGCTGCCACTATTTTTCACTGCTGGTGGTACTAATACTACTAATGCACTTGCAGAAATAAGATACACTAAGATATTTGATTACCAGGCAAATCCCCTCTTGGAGACCTCCGGAAATAGGTACAGTGCCGTCCATCCTCTGACGAGTATGGGGGAGACAAGATGTCAAAGATGGCACACGGAGTTACAGCTCTGAAACAATGAATGTTGCCTCCACTGGCTGGATAAAGAACTGTTGTCCCACATGGCGCGGTCATCACTTCATCTTTGACAAGCTTTGCAGGTCTTGCTGCTAAAAACCCAGGAAACTTGTAATTAGCACAAAAGTTTAAGGGAAAAAAACCTAAAAAGTGGAGAAGTTACAGTAATGGTCTTGTATAACAATTCAGAACAGATAAGAAAAAAACCTACAGTTTCTTCGTCAAGGAATTAACGTCGAAATGTTTCATAACAACCGATTTCAATGACCACATACTAAAAATAAGTCACCTCCTCACAGCCTTGCCAATCTTTTGTACCTATCAACAATTTGCGAAAATCAAAAAGGATCTCTCTATCCAACAATCATAAACTCCGCGACGGAACTTTGCCATGTGTAGTTAGGACAAAAACATCACGCACCTAGTAAGAGGAAATATCATAAAATGAAATCAAAATACCAGCTTTGGCCATTGACCACAGCATGTGACATCAGCGAAGGCCTAGGTTTGCTGGCTTTGCAGATGTCCAAAATAAAAAAGTCTTGACCACGCAATCAAGTTCCATGCAACGGTGACTTTTAACACATTACTTCTGGTTCAGCGCCCTTACAACCGCATTTATTCCTCAGCAAGCAAAATCCATATTATCTATCACGAAAGAAGGAAAAGGAAGGTGGGCCATGGGGGCGATATTCACGCTCAGTGTCAACTGCTGCCCACATTCCAACTTTTACCTTAATAAGATATTATGCACGTTATTAACCACAGGTCTTCAGAAGATAAGGAAGGGAAGAACACTCATATAAAAAATACATCTGATTCATGGGACAACTTTCCTACTCATGATCAATTCCTAATAAGCAAAATCAGCAATCAAGGCCCCCTTAAGTAGAAAAAGATGAACTCATAAGTGAAGTCCTCTCAAAACCTTACCTTGTCCTCAATCCCCACTTTTGTCCAGTTATGTCATCTCCAGTGGTGTTGGTATTTTCTTACTGACCTCCCACAATTCAAACATATCACACTTGCCAAAGGAGACTTTAACGTCTTTGCATGACATTGAAGAATCTACCGAGGAAACAAACAGAGGGCCAAGGCAAAAACAACGTAAAGGGATGCAGCCTCCAAAGCAAACACACATTCATGTTCTTAAACTGAAGTAGCGAAAGCAAACCACTTCTATAAGAATATATAACAAAAAATGAGTAACACATTACTCGGATATGACAGATAAAGCATAGTATTACACCACTCTTTCCTATTTAAGGTAATGTCCTCTGTATGCTTTTAACTATCAAACCTATGTACACTAATCTACCCAAGTTCTTATCGATCAACCCCACCTCTACTTGCCCAATGAATTCGCTGTAAGTCACTTCTTCTCATTAAATCATGTGAACGCCTAATTGGGGATGTCCAAACTATCTAAAGTCATTCTCCCTATATTCTCCTCCCACTTTCACATCGGCGTGTTCATTCTGCTCATTGAGAAATCGGCAAATCTCATGCACATCCTCTTTCTTTCTTGCCTAATATTCTGAACCATACTCGGAATCCTCTAGATCTTTCCCTTAAGCCTGGTTGGATTGTACATTTATTCAAAATGTCTGAAGCAAGCAATTCTCCATTTCATCTCTATGAGTAACATCCATTAAACTCCTCTCTCATGGATATGATCGAGGATAACTGAAAATTATCCTTCTTCACTGCATTTTGCCATTCCATACTTGCTAGATCCACACACCTACTTTGCATGAACAGAACTGATCCACACTCCTCTCTTTCTTTCCAAGGCCCAGCTTGGTAGTGCAAATTAGAGGGTCGCAAGTGCTTTTAGTTTACAAAAGCAGGTGAGCTGGTGTCTGGCAACAATGCTTTTGCATCTTGGACTCCAAAAGCACGTTTTGGCATATGCAGCTGGTGGGTTGCTTTTTTGCATAATCCCTTACGCCATAATCTACTATGCGCCCATAGTACTATATAAAACACCTAAATCCTGAAGTAATTTTTTTCGACTATGGTTAACTTCGGTTCTCAGCTCAGAAACATTATGTCACGCAAGTCATCCTCTATATCCTTCATAAGCTTATCCAAAGACCACTTGACATGATAGGAAATTATTACATGTGTACAGGCAAAGAGCAAACCTTGTGATTGATCAGAAGGCCCAGGTACGTCAACCCAATCGTATGATCTTACGTGTAATGAACCGTAGAGAAGCTTGCTTAATACAGTCATCCCAGGATGATTATGAAGAGGAATGATAGAGGAAGCTGGCATGCAAAATATACCCATCTGCAACATTTTCCAATAACCAATGGATTTCAGTTACAACCCACGCTATAACTCAAATTCAAGAAAGAGAATAAAACTATGTGCTACACTTACAGTGAAGCTGTCAGACTCGTGTAAATGAATATATTTGATTGGTGGCAGTGACCGAAGACTGCCATTTCTCTCATGCAAAGAACCTGTCCACCCACGTACTACTTGTGCCTCCTGCTCAAGAGCTACATCAGAAGGCTTGACTTTATCTGAAACCAATTTACCGTGTCAAAAGGTGAAGCATTGGACATGCAACACTAAGAATGCAGCATATCTTATCATTTAAATAGCATAAAGGGTGAGGACCCACGCCTTAATGCACAGTACACCATGTAATCACTTGAGCTGACCACTGCAAATATATTTAGAAGAAATAAAGCACGAAAGGAGATTTCAAGACCAGTACACCTGATTACTCAAAACATACATGTACCCTGACCCATAATCCACAATCACAAGACACGCTTACAACCCGTTATGTTCAAGAGTTGACACATACATAATCAAATAATGCACCTGTCTGTCACTTTCTGGGATGAACACAAAGGAGGGAACTCATGGTCCGTATAGTTATGGGGTTTAGCAGGACTGGTCCCTCAATTTTTGTAGCCATTATAGTCCTATATTTTCCTTTGGTAGCCAGCTCAGTTCTTTTGCCTTTTTCCACCAAATTTTGCCCGTTAGTGAGCCAAGTGACGGGTAAAAGAGTCATTTCCTCTAGAGGAAAATTCTTCTATGGTCCCAATAGCATCAACTCTTTGATAAATTAGTCCCTGAACTAATGTTTTAACTCGTGGTCCTTTAGCCAGCTTTGCCCTATTAGTAACTTTAGTTAGATTTTGGATGTTAATGAGCAAAGGCAATTTAATCCCCAACCAGCAAATGGGAAACCAAACAACCGTAAAGCCTAGTCTGTCCCACTGTCCGCTTCCCCGGCCACCACCTACCCAACCATTTTTCCACCCTCAACGACCATCACCACCACCCCATCCCATACTTATTGAAGGCATAGGTGCACATAAGGCACAAAAGGTCCCTCAAACCTAGGAGCAACCTTTTCAAGTGAGGCTAAAAATAAGAATAAATAGACATCAGTGCATTAAACAAATAAAATCACGTAAGAAATTCCAGAACATGGCAATAACAAACTTCCAATAATCCTAAGCGAAAATGACAACGTCATCCTCGTTATCAGTGGGGGTCAAGGCAACAATGCTTTCTTCAAAGGGAATCATAGGCTCCAAGTCCGGTAGAGATTCCTCATTGGTTTTACCTTCTTCTTCTACAAGGTGAATGGAAGGAGTAGATCTACTTGAAAGGGACCAGCAGCTGGAGCCGGGGCACTGACACAGTGAACAACAGCAAGAGAATCAACTGATTGAATATTTGGGTTTTTAGATTTTTTCTTTATTCAGATATTGATTTATGATGTTATAAAACAAAATAATTAAAGACAATGAACGGTTTTGATGATGTCACAATGCAAAAATCAAAGAATTGATTTTTAGGCTCTTTTTTTTTGCCTCCACCCCCACTTTGCGCCTTGCTCCTGGGAGCCTAGGCACGCAAGACGCGCGCCTTCTTGAAGGGGCTGCGTCTAGCCCTAGGCAGAGTGCGCTCCATGCGCCTTGCGCCAAGGCACGCCTTTGATAACACTGCCCCATCCACCACTTCTTCTTCTTCTGATTCTCTTGTCCAGCCACCACCACCTCTACCCTAACGACAATACCTCCGCAAATGCAGCAAATACCTAAAGCAACACTTCCTATAGAGCCAACCCACCATCCACTTCTGTCACCATCTTCTTAACCCTAAACCAATTACTACAACCTAAAATCCCCCTGTTTCTCTTCAGCACTAGAACTTATCTCCTTCCATTGATGAATAAAGTTGAGATTGGATCAAAGCTTCGACGGGATAAATTGGTGAAAATCTCTGGGGCCGACAACCCATTGTCGAATACGTACACCGCCGCAGGTGTATTGTTTTGAATTTTTATAATCTTGATTTGGAAGCAATAATTTAAGTAAGTGCATATGTATACATATGTAGGAGCCGATCCCCACCCAGCGCTGGGATGGACTTCCCTATCCCAGCCTATCTGCTATGCAGCCATCCACTCCAGGCACATAGATGTCCACAGATGGATTTTTGGATAGATAGTCCGCGAACTGTGTGAATATTTACTTTTGCCCTTCTGCACCAACCACCAGACTAA